>JAUPFP010000073.1:640876-770738 GCA_036925085.1 Brachycybe producta
CTCTGCCCCTCTCTCTCTCTCTCTCTCTGTCTCTCTCTCTCTCTCTCTCTCTCTGTCCCTCTTTCTCTTCTCTCTTCTGTCCCTCTTTCTCTCTCTCTCTGTCCCTCTCTCTCTCCCTCTCTCTTCCCCCTCTCTCTTTCTCTGTCTCTCTCCCTTTATCTCTCTCTCTCTCTTTCTCTCTCTCTCTGTCTTTCTTTCTCTCTCTCTCTCTCTCTCTCTCTCTCTGTCCCTCTTCTCTCTCTTTCTGTCCCTCTCTCTCTCTCTCTCTCTCTCTGTCTCTCTCTCTCTCTCTCTCTCTCTCTGTCCCTCTTTCTCTCTCTTTCTGTCCCTCTTTCTCTCTCTTTCTGTCCTCTCTTCTCTCTCTCTCTGTCCCTCTCTCTCCCCTCTCTCTTTCTCTGTCTCTCTCTCCCTTTATCTCTCTCTCTCTCTCTCTCTCTCTCTCTGCCCCTCTCTCTCTCTCTCTCTCTCTCTCTCTGCCCCTCTCTCTCTCTCTCTCTCTCTCTGCCCCTCTCTCTCTCTCTCTCTGTCCCTCTCTCTCTCTCTCTGTCCCCCTCCCTCTCTCTCTGTTCCCTCTCTCTCTATCCCTCTTCTCTCTCTCTCTCTCTGTCCCTCTCTCTCTCTCTCTCTCTTCTCTGCCCCCTCTCTCTCTCTCTCTCTGTCCCTCTCTCTCTCTCTCTGTCCCTCTCTCTCTCTCTCTGTCCCTCTCTCTCTCTCTCTCTGTCCCTCTCTCTCTCTCTCTCTGTCCCTCTCTCTC
Organism: Brachycybe producta; assembly: GCA_036925085.1. Classification (NCBI taxonomy): domain Eukaryota; kingdom Metazoa; phylum Arthropoda; class Diplopoda; order Playtdesmida; family Andrognathidae; genus Brachycybe; species Brachycybe producta. The sequence continues at coordinate 641,631 of JAUPFP010000073.1, forward strand.
TCTCTCTCTCTCTCTCCTCTCTTCTCTCTCTCTCTTTCTATCTCTCCCTCTCCCCTCTCTCTCCCTCTGTCTCTCTCCCTCCCTCCCTCCCTTCCTCCTTACAGAGCTCTGCGGAAAATTTTTGCAATTTTTTTTATAATTTCGACAAGTCGACATTATTCTCGATATGTCGAGTCGTCGACTTTTACTTTCTTTTATTCGGCCATGTTAATTATGCCATTTTGTGTGCACCATACTCTTAATAATTAAATGAATGCCCTATTCTAGTAGCAATAATTTAATTATTAGAGTATGGTGCGCGCAACATGGCAGAATAAAAGAAGAGTTAAAAGTTGACATGTCGAGGATAATGTCCACATGTCGAAAATAAATTCGACATATCGACTTTAATGTCGACTTGTCGAGATTTAAAAAAAAAAAAACTTGCAAACGTCCTCTGCATGGCTCCGTATACGTCTATAATGAATAAAGCATATTTCATTTTTCATCGAATCATCCTTGAAAGTTAGAAAACATTTGAAGTCACACTTCTACATTTTGAAGAACATTTTATTGTTGTTGCTGTTGTTGGATGGATAGCCACTTCCCACAATTGACCACATGAACCACTTTTTTTTTTTTTTTTGCAAAGTGACTTCCATCTTAAATACAATTTTACCTCCCACTACTCAACAAAAAATATTAATAACTACAAGTTCACTTTCTACAATTCTTCTTCTTCTTCTTCTAAGACATAAGCAATCAAGTTAAAATTTGAAACAAACAAAAAAACCTTATTTTCCCCTCCCCAACACCCCCCCTTTCAATCATCATCAAAAAAAGTGAGCACACAAACACATACAAAATACATATAAGGTGGCAAGGACCAATTATGTTTACAGTAGGGGGGGGGGAGTGTGTGTGTGTGGACCTTAAAAAAATAGATGAGACTTCAAGAACAAGTCAACAATTTTTGTTAAAAAAAAACCTGACCACTATTGAAAATTACAACTATCATATTAAACTTTGAGACTTCCAACAAATGCTTCAAGTCCAGTTGTGATGTTGAATAGATTGTTTAAACTTTGCAAAGTCATCAAATGCAACTTACATTAGGTCCAAATTCAAGATAACTTTGGTATTTTTTTTAATTTAATCTCTTGAATCATCTCTCTCTCTCTCTCTCTCTCTCTCTCTCTCTCTCTCTCTCTCTCTCCCCCCTCTCTCTCTCTCTCTCTCTCCCCTCTCTCTCTCGCTCTCTCCCCTCTCCCCCTCCCTCTCTCTCTCTCTCTCTCTCTCTCTCTCTCTCTCTCTCTCTCTCCCTCTCCTCCCTCTCTTTCTTTCTCTCTCTTTCTTTCTCTCTCTGGGAAGTCTACGGCCTGCTCTTTGGATCTCGTGGCTCGATTTCTAAATTCACGCCAAACATCTTACAACTTTTCAAACTCAATGACAACGACACCTTAAAGGCTCTGGTGACATCAATGCTACGCGACTCACTTGGAATTGTTCAACCATCATCTCTATGGCTAAACATGCGATTAATTGTAACTTGTCGACGCGATTTTAAATAGTTAACAAACTAATGTTCTTTGAATTGATCTGGTATACTGTGGATCTTTGCAACCTCGTATTGGCGAGGCAGTCTACTCAATAAAGTAGTTCATCATCTCTCTCTTTCTCTGTTCAAGAGTTTTTTCCATGTTGAAATTTCTGGACTACATTTGTCCCTCTACTTTAGGCCCTTTGAGCTGTTTTGTAGAGTAAGCCTAATTATTAAAATTAAAAAAAAGTTGAAGTTGTACTTCAAATATCAAGTCTCCTTCTTGAATTTGGAGGAACCCTCTGATGTTAAAGATTACTAAAAAAGAAGCTTTTTCATCTAAACTTCAACATTAATATCTCGTTTTCACTACAAAAATTAACTGCAGTTAATAAAAAAAAACTTGGTTAACCACATTGTGTCAATGCAGCTGAGTTCACAATATAACCCACATTTGTTTCCACTAGAAAACTAACTGCGGTTAACTCAGTAACTGCAGTTAATTTCAAATGATAACTGTCCAAATTTTAAGAAAACTTCATCACACTTAAATTTCAAAACTTGAATCCTCTAAACAGGATTCCAACACAGAAAAATATTGTTTGTTTGAGTACCAATTAACTGCAGTTTAAAAAAAAGTTGGTTAACCACATTGTCTCAATGCAGTGCAGTTAACTCCATGGTTAATATAACCACATTTGTTCCCACTAGGAAATTAACCGCGATTAACTTCTTAACTGCAGTTAATTTTTGTAGTGGATTCGAGAGGTCTAACCCTCTAAACAGGGTTCAAAATTGAAGTTCAAGTGCTTATTGTCCAAATTTCAAGAAAACTTCATCGCATTTGAACTTCAAGACTTGAACCCTCCAAACGGGATCCAACATAGAAAAACCATTAAACAAATATTTTTCTGTGCTGAAACCCTGTTCAGAGGATTCACAGTTGAAGTTCAAGTGTCAAGTTTTCTTCTTGATTATGGGCCATATTGATGTGATAATAGAAGTAAGAACCTTCTCATGTTAAAGTAAGAGTTAGAAGTTTAGAAAGAAGCATTTATTAAAAAATGAACAAAAAACATTCATTTTTTTTTTCTGCTCTGAAGACAAACAACAAAAAAAAAACCCTTAACAACCACAAACAACAGCAAGATGCAAGATGATATTTTGATAGATTCATGTCTTCATGCTGTGAGAACTGTGATTGATTATTAGAAATATGGGGTTAACACCAGGTATGACAACACACAAAATCATGCACACATGAACACACACCTACATGTAGGGTCCTACCCTATATATACACACACACGCACATATTCTACACGTGATACAAACAATGAGTGAGTGAGTGACTGACTTGAGTGAGAAACATACATCACTTATGATCACTTTAAGGTGAAAACCATTTCTCTGTATTTTTTTCTTCATAAACTGCAAAGTGCAAAACTAGCCGTTAGACTGCAGAACACTTTGCAACACTGCAAAACTCGTTGCAATGCTACAAAACTCTTAGCAATGCCGCCAAACCCTTTGCAACACTGTCAAACCCTTTGCAATACTGCGAAACTCGTAGCAAAGCTACAAAACACTTAGCAATATGCTACAAAACTTTTTTGCAACAAGGCCAAACCCATTGCAACGCTGTCAAACACTTTGCGATGCTGCAAAACTCTTTGCAATGCAGCAGAACTCTTTGCAACACTGCCAAACCATTTGCAATACTGCGAAACTTGGTTGCAATGGTACAAAACTCACCGCAATGCTACAAAACTCTTTGCAAAACTGCCAAACTCTTTGCAATGCAGCAGAACGCTTAGCAATACTGGAAAACTTTGCAACCCAACCAAACTCTCTGCAACACTGCAAAATAGTTTGCAACACTACAGAACACACTGCAACACTGCAGATCTCTCGGCAATACTGGAAAACTCTTTGCAACACTAGAAATCTCTTTGCAATTGCAACACTGAAAACCAAGCTACAACACTGAAACACTGCAACACTGAAAAGCAAACTGTAACACTGTACAATTATCTCCAACACTGCAAAACACTTTGCAACACGACAAAACTCTCTGCAACACTGCGAAACAGTTCGCAACACTACAAAACTCACTGCGACACTGCAAAACAATGTGCAACACTACTACCGTACAAAAAAAATCACTACAAGGCTACAAAAATCGTTAAAAAAAACTTAAAAGCAAAAGGGCAGACACTTAACATAAAGCAAAAATCCCTGCGAATAAACAACCAATCAATTATATCCTCAGTATTTTCAAAATGTCTAAAAGAGAAATAAAATCGCCTCGAAGGCAAATATGGTGGTTATGACACGTGCTCTCTCATACAAAATTAGGAAACGTCACAGGTGGTGACATGAGGCAATATTAATAAGCTGAGCCATTTTGGTGCTTACACAGGGCCTAAAACATTGATAAATGAACCTACTACTACTACTACTACTACTACTACAAGTAGGAATCTAACTGATGGAGCAATTCGTTGTTGTTGTTTTTGGTTGGAGGGCAGCAACGAGATTAGTTTTGTTGGCATGTGATCGTCCCATGCTGAGATAATTTTAATTGATAAACAAAAGGATGAGTTCTCATTTTGAAATTACAAGCTCCTTTTTTTAAGCAGAAGAAAAAGGAAGGTCATTTGAGCTAACCTGGGGTTACGTTACGCCCAAATTCATGACGAAAACTTGGCACTTGAACTTCAAACTTGAACCCTCTAAACAGAATTTCAAACATATAAAAAAACTCTTTTCAAAGGTTCTCGATGAAACAAAAGAGGTTTTTCTATGTTTAAACGCTGTTCATAGGGTACAAGTTGAACTTCAAGGGCTAAGTTTCCTCCTTGAATTTTGGCTCCTAGAATTTGGTCCTAGGTAATCTGGAACATAAACAACTGCAAATTTGTGGGCTGCTTCACGAGTAACAACTTGAGATGCACACCACAAAGTAATGCTGCAGCAATGCAAGGTCGCTCTTTACTGCGCATGCGCAGTAATGTAATAACTGAACTGTGTCATCATGCATACTTTGAAGTTTTGAACAATGCACTGACGAGAGCGCGTTGCATTGCTGCTGCATTACTTTACCTAGTGCACTAGGATTTACATTTCAAAGTTTACTATTGATAGAAACTAGAGGTGAGACGAATCCTAAATTTTCTCGAATCCTAAATTTTCTCGAATCCGAATCTCTCGAATCCTAAAAGGTTCTCGAATCTTACGAATCTCTTGAATCCGAATCCGAATCCTAAAAGGTTCTCAAATCTCCCGAATCCGAATCTCTCGAATCCGAATCCTAAAAGGTTCTCGAATCTCCCGAATCCGAATCTCTCCAATCCGAATCCTAAAAGGTTCTCGAATCTCCCGAATCCGAATCTCTCGAATCCGAATCCTAAAAGGTTCGCAAATCTCCCGAATCTCTCGAATCCGAATCCTAAAAGGTTTTCGGAATCTCCCGAATCTCTTGAATCCGAATCCGAATCCTAAAAGGTTCTCGAAATAATGAAATAATATTAAATATTAAATCATTAATAATAATAAAACAGTGTGACTTCACTCAATATCGCCACAAGGTGATAAATGGTGAACCGGATAACCACCTAAATTGCAACAATCGCCGGTTTTTCTTGTTAGTGAACGCTTCTATTGGACGTCAATGGAGTTAAAACTAATTTTACCAAAGTTTTCAACAGTTTTTTTTAGGTTAGGATTCGAAAGACGAAAAAAAAAAAAAAACGCGAAGATTCAAGTTTTCGAATCTCGAAAATTTTTCAAGATTCGCGGGATTCGAAGATTCGAATGTCCCATATCCCTACTAAAAACCTTTCCTGTCTTCTTTTTTTTTATATAAATAAAAAAAGACTAAAAATCCAGACAAAATTGTAAATTCTCGTTTTTGTTTGCTCGCAAAATGATGTAATTCGGACAAAAAATAACAAAAATTGTCGTTCTGTCGAAAAAAAAAAAAAAAAAATTCTCAAAGCAATCATTAAATTAACCTTCAGAACACAAAGTCTTTAAATCTTACAACTGCCAACAACAACAACAAAATAAAAAACATTTTGAATGAAAATTCAAACCACGAGAAGAACAACAAGAAATTGTTACAAAAACCAAGATAATTTACAAATTTATCTAATCTTTTAGAAGACATTCTCGGAAACATGTTTTATTTTATTTTCAGTGTCTACTTTCCAAAAAAAAAAAAAAAAAAAAAAGTTAGTTAAAAGTTATTTTTTAGATAAAAAGTAAGTCTAAAGTTACTCTTTTTAAAAGTTAGAACTGTAACAGTAATGCCCGAACCATGCACATCAAGCTGACAAAACACAAACATGACAGAAACTCTAGAATGTTTCCAGACAAACTGGCGACAATTCTAAAACATTTCTGCGACTTTTGTGTTTTATTTCTGTTTGTGCCTGCAATTTCACAAACAATTCCATATTTCTGGCCGCAAGATCGATAAACATCACAAGGTTTGTGTTTTGTTCTGATAATACGCAACATTTTGTCAACACTTGCCTGTTGCAGTGTGGACAGTTAAGGCGCATTCACACTAGGCTGGGTTTTTCAATCAAAAACGATTGCAGCGTCTACATTCGGAGAAATTTTGAACTAAACACTGTATCTAGGCTCTTAAAAACACCTTAAAAGTGACTGTATTTACCACCCTTTCTAGTCTCTAAAAAAAAACACTTTCAATCTCCTTTTAATGTTGCTTTTTAAGTCTATTCTTCTCTTTAATTTGCATATTTTGCAAATGGCTACTTATATCTAACCTGATATCTTTTTGTCTGGTTACATCCATGTAGGTCCAAAAAAGTTATATAAAAAAAAACTCCCCAATTAATTACTAGAATGTTTAAGACTTCTTTTTAGAATAAGTCTTCTCTTTGTTTCAACAACAAACAATGACATAAAAAAAAAAACCGAAAACCTGATTTTCGGAATTTTCTTTTGATAATAATTTTGAATAAATAATTTATGTCTATTTGATAAAGGCGCCTTTCTTAAGTGGTCATCTTTATTATATTCTATTGTGTCCATCAGTGCAGTCAATTAGAAGGAAACTAGAAATACAGAATGTCCTCTCTCACAGAACCCCAAAACGACCCACCCCCTCCCCCCCCCCCCTCCCTTCCACTCCTTCCACTTTGAACCATCAAAATTGGAAAAATTTAAATATGAAAAATAAACATATTGCCAGCGCGACTGTGGCGCATTTTAAAAATTAAAAGTTTCTTCTTTAACATCGTGTCCTATGGGCTCAATAGAAAAAAACGATGCTGGCGCTCTTTGCGGAGATTTTTCGAAGTAATTTTGCGATACAGCCTCTTAAAATGTTGAGACTTTTTAATTTTCAACTAGTTTTTTTTTTTGGGACACCCTACTGTATATTGGGGGTGGGAGTGGGAGAGAAACATTAGGACACTTTTGATAATTACTCTCCAGCCTACTTTAGAATTCAAAAGAATATTTTTTTTTAAACATGACAATTATCATAAATAAGGAAGGAAGTTCATAATGAGAAAGAGAGAAAGGTGTCTCTTAAATTCAATTAGATTTGAAATTTTTGCTACTGACCCCACAAAGTAACTTTTAGAGTGTCTTTTCACCCATGTCTTAAGACAACATTGTCAGACACATTCATTAACTACATAAACACATTTATAGTTAATCATCTTCTTAATGGAAAAATGCGGTTTCTTTAACTAATCCATTAATCAGACAAGTAAAGAAAGTGAATAAATTATATCAATTCTTTGATCTGATTTTAAAGACAAACAAACTCATAAAATAGAAAAGAACTAACTACACAGTACCAATGTACCACAGGTGACATGTGACAACTGGGTGTCGGACATTTGTTTTAAAGGGACATTTGCCCTAAAACCATGTCATAAAAGGACACTTGCCCTAAAGACACTTGCCCTAAAGACACTTGCCCTAAAGACACTTGCCCTAAAGGGACATTTGCTCTAAAACCATTTGCCCTAAAGGGACATTTGCTCTAAAACCATTTGCCCTAAAGGGACATTTGCTCTAAAACCATTTGCCCTAAAGGGACATTTGCTCTAAAACCATTTGCCCTAAAGGGACATTTGCTCTAAGACCATTTGCCCTAAAGGGACATTTGCTCTAAGACCATTTGCCCTAAAGGGACATTTGCTCTAAGACCATTTGCCCTAAAGGGACATTTGCTCTAAAACCATTTGCCCTAAAGACACTTGCCTTAAAGGGACATTTGCTCTAAAACCATTTGCCCTAAAGGGACATTTACCCTAAAGAGACATTTACCCTAAAGACACTTGCCCTAAAGGAACATTTGCCATAACATTTGCAATAAAGAAACATAGGGACAAAAGGGCACTTGCCCTAATCAGTAGTATACATTTACATCATTTGGCGTTTTTTGCGCACCTGCGGCACACAGAACCTATTTAGCATACTCCACCAAAAGAAACTAAACCATATGAGAAAGAGAGAACAAAAAATAATTTTAGGACAAATGTCCCTTTAGGGCAAAGTGGATTTATGGCAAATGTCCCTTCAGGGCAAATGGTTTTATTGCAAGTGCCTTTAGGACAAATGTCTATATACCGTGACAACTGTATCTTTGCAAGTGTATATGTGGTTTTGCCTCATGTTACACGTACAAAACAAACAGATAAGCTAACAACACACAAATGGGACAATAAAACTGCATGTTTTTGTGCATCACATATACAGTATACATATTTTCTACATCGGTGTCACAAGTGACACAAAATAAAAGTGAGAAACACAATATCATTTGTTGTTTTGCCTGGTTTTATGTGTTTGTCACTAGTGATACTATAAACACAAGTGACACAATGTTTGTATCACTTGTGTTTGACAAGTGTTGCCTGTCTCTGTGATTGTTCACGAGTGATACATTCATGGCAAACAGACAATGCACAACTGGCACACACACATCCACAAACTAATTGTTTTTGTGTCGCTTTCCGTGGTCTTACTATGTCGCTTGGATATTGTTTCAGTTGTGTGTTGTATTTCTGTTTTGTCACTTGTGTTTTGTGTATTTCTGTTTTGTCACTTGTGATTTGTGCATTTCTCTGTTTTGTCAATCGTGATTTGTGCATTTCTCTGTTTTGTCAATCGTGATTTGTGCATTTCTCTGTTTTGTCAATCGTGATTTGTGCATTTCTCTGTTTTGTCACTTGTGATTAGTGTATTTCTCTGTTTTGTCACTTGTGATATGTGTATTTCTGTTTTGTCACTTGTGATATGTGTATTTCTGTTTTGTCACTTGTGATTTGTGTATTTCTCTGTTTTGTCACTTGTGTTATGTGTATTTATGTTTTGTCACTTGTGATTTGTGTATTTCTCTGTTTTGTTACTTGTGATTTGTGCATTTCGCTGTTTTGTCACTTGAGATTTGTGTATTTCTCTGTTTTGTCACTTGTGATTTGTGTATTTCTGTTTTGTCACTCGTGATTTGTGCATTTGTTTTGTCACTTGTGATTTGTGCGTTTCTGGGTTTGTTGAAAATTAAGACACACCAAAAAACACACACACACACACTTGTCCCACAGACACAGATACCGTGTATTTATGTTGTGTCACTTATGTGTCGATTTTTTTTTTTGCAAGTGACAGACACACAAAAGAGATAAGGACTCTCATCTGTAAATTAAATCATGGGACACCACCACCACCACCAAAACATAATCACTAACTTTCTTCTTCAACATTACCATAATTAACTTCAAACTTACTTCATTCAGTAGTTAATAATAATGATAATGGACCAAAAAGAAAAAGGATTTAACTAACACGGCACTTAAATCTGAGAAGGAGACAAAGACAGTTAAATAATAAATGACACCTCATTAAATATTCAACAAGAATCACATCCTTCCCTCCCCTCCCCCTTTTTTTTATTAGTACTATTATTAAAGAGGGTCAGGTGTGTTTACTAACTTCAAGAAAAGACTTGAATGACCAAAATTAAAGAGAGGAAAAAACAAATTTTTTTTTTGTTTCTTCTGTTTGGTCTGGACAGTGGTCAGTCAAGTATGTTCCTTATTGAGGTACAATGCCGACCACAGGAAGTAGTCTGGTTATATATAGATATTTCAGTGAATTTTTTTTTTCAGTGGCGTGTGAAACACTTGAGCCCTCCACCCAACCCCACCCCATTTTACTCTAAACCTTTAATATATTATTTTTCTTATATATGTGACATTCTTTATATGTCCGCTTTTTTTGTGTGTGTTTTGAGAGCTAAAAATTTCGTTTAAAAAAAGTTCGTTACGCTTCAATATCTGAGTTTTTTTTTTTTTGGTTCGATTAAAATATAGGAAATAATCAGCCGTGTTTTTTGTTGTTGTTGTTTTTTTTTGCGGTCATTTCTTTTTCTTTTCCTTAGCTAGGCCACTAGTTTCTAGTTTTTATTATGCCGCAGTCCCACTAGGCTGGTTTCCCAGCCGCTGGTTGCTGCTGGCTGGTTGTAGCGCTCTAGCAGCATAGTCTAAACTACTACTAGCAGCTGCTTTCTCCAGCGGGCTAGTGATTTTAACAGCAGCTGGTGAAGTTGGACATGTCCAACTTTAGCAGCTACCAGCTGGTCATGTGACTCCCTTCCTGCTGCTGCCATCTAGTGTGAACTTTTTGTTGCTAGTAGTGTCACTAGTGGTAGTTGAAACTCCACTGCTTGGGTTGGTTGTTGTTAAGAGTTTGTGTTTTTGCAAGACAGGTGATTGGATGACTTGCACTGCTAATACCAGCAGTGACTGGACAAGTGTGAACCCAAAGCAGCTGCTGCTTGCTGTTGCTGCTAATAGCCAGCAGCAACCAGCGGCTTGTAAACCAGCCTAGTGTGACTGCCGCTTTACAATGCATCAAAAAATAAACACAAAAGCTTCCAATCTATAGTATATTCATAATGCATATTATTCGCTGCTTTTGGACTGAATAGTCCCTTTGACACGGGCCCATCTCGCTGAGATGATTGCAGAGTAATTATTCAAATTCTAAAATAAAAAAAATTCAAATAGTATAAACGAGTTACCCGTGTAGCAGCTTAATCGTTTAAAATGAAATATCTCAGAAATTAAAAATGGCAACAAAGTTAAAACTTCACTTGATTGTTAATAACATATCTAAAATGTTATTTCTACAGAAAATTAATGATATTTTTAAAGCCCATTATACCTAGTACACACACCTGATAATTTAAATGCATTTAAATAATAAACGTGTTCTACAGAGCCCTGTGAAGGACAAACAAACAATATATCGAATTCAATTTATTCAGTTAATAATCTGAAAATATTGAGTTAATGCTTAAATATAAAAATATAAACTATTGACATTAAAATATTGATTTAGTATTTCAATTTAAAATATTAATAATTAAAGTCAATTTTTATTTGGTGTTCATGTCCTTAACTGGATTCCGTATAATTCACCTAAACACATTTAATTTGTGTCCATTAAATGATGAATGTTTTCGTCAATGATTTCGTACATAAAATGTATAAATTAATTTATAAGTATCAATAGGCAAATAAAAGTATTCGAACATTTTTGCTTGTAGAAAGTGCGCAGAACACTGCGTAGTGTGACACTTTATCGTATATCTAACTTTGTGACCTTCTAGACAAGAGAATTGGGGGAGAGGTGGGCTAAATGTGTTGCAGAGCGCATCATATATAGCTTTGTAAATTACATAAGAATGATGCTGGTCCTGAGAAAGCGCTCTATAGTAGATGTGATCATTTAAGAAGAAATAGAACATCTTCTAAATGAATGCAACCTTCAACAAATAATTTAACATTCACGTTGGTGTACAGTGAAGCCAACACACTGGCGGCGCACGTGCTGATTTTTTTTTCCGTTTATTTTTTTTTTTTTTTAATTATTTTTACATATTTTTACCAACATTTTAATGGATGCTTTTTTTCTTATTTGGGCGTACTCAATGGAGTTCAAGATAAGAAATAGAAAATCGCTATTTTGAAACAGTTTTTTTTTAAATAGAAGGACACTTACCAATTTTATGTCATTCTATCACTCGATCAGCATATATTTAAGGTGCACATTGCACTTTGAACCATCAAAATTGGACAACTTTAAATATGAAAAATAAACATATTGCCGCTGCGCGACTGTGTATTTTACAAAAATTAACGTTTTTTTCTTTAACATCGGGTCTATGGGGCTCAATAGAAAAAACGATGCTAGCGCTTTATGTGGAAAATGTTTAAGTAATTTTTACGATGGTAGCCTCTTAAAATGAAATATACCTCGGAAATTATATAAATGCTATACAGATGTTTATGTCGTTAAGAAGACCCGCGCGCGCGCGCAGCGCTAAGAAATAATTTTCACAATTGTCTAAATAATTTATGTTTACACAACATTTAAATAAAAATAAATAAAAACAAACAAAACTAGACTAGTTTTTTTCTTCTTTCTTCTTATTTGTTGTGAAAGTGACAAATAAATAATTTACATAAATGTTTAGTCAAAATAAGTAGCTTATGCAAATTAAAAATATAGAGATTTGACCAGCTTTTCATTTTTTTTTTTTTTTTTTTTTTTTTTTTACAAATCACAGATTTAATTTGTTTTCAAAACAAGAATGTTTCGGATGTTCACTTCAAAAATCGTTTATAATTTACGATTATTTCTTGTTAATGTTATAAAAAAAAAGAACGCAATTAAAATAAAATCAAGATTAAACGCGCCCCTTCTAGTCTTCAAACGACCTAAAAAATAATAGCGCAGTATGACAGGCTGACAGACTGAGAATATCAGGCCCAAATTCAAGAAGGAAATTTAGCACTTGAACTTCAACTTGAAGCCTCTTAACAGGGTTCCACAAAAAAATATATATATATATTTTTTTTTCATTTAATAACTCTTTGAGTAGAAGTTTTCTAAGTTGAAAATCCTGTTCAGAGAGGGTTTTTTTTAACTTCAAGTCAAACTTAAAAGCGCCAAGTTTCCTTCATAAATTTGAGGCCTTGAACCCTCTGAACAGAGTTCCAACATTATGAAAAATCTTGTTGTTCTTTCAATAGTTTTTTTTTTTAATTGGAACCCTACTCAGAGGGTTCGAAAGTTAAAAGTGAAATGTTAGCTTTTTTGAAATTTAATATAAAATTGATCACACGGTTTTTTTTAACTACAGGTGAATACTACCAAATAAAATATCTTTTAAAATAAACTTTTCATGGCGACGTGAACCGAAGACTAATCTAAACTTACGGAGCCCTGTAAAGGACAGGCGAGATTTTTTTTTAAATCTCGACATTTCGACTTTAATCTCGACATTTCGACTTTAATCTCGACATTTCGACTTTAATCTCGACATTTCGACTTTTTCCAAAATCTCGACATTTCGACTTTTTCCAAAATCTCGACATTTCGACTTTAATCTCCAAATTTCGACTTTAATCTCGACATGTCGACTTTAATCTCGACATGTCGACTTTAATCTCGACATGTCGACTTTAATCTCGACATTTCGACATTAATCTCCACATTTCGACTTTATCCAAAATCTCGACATTTCGACTTTTTCCAAAATCTCCAAATTTCGACTTTAATCTCCAAATTTCGACTTTAATCTCCAAATTTCGACTTTAATCTCCAAATTTCGACTTTAATCTCGACATGTCGACTTTAATCTCGACATGTCGACTTTAATCTCGACATGTCGACTTTAATCTCGACATGTCGACTTTAATCTCGACATGTCGACTTTAATCTCGACATGTCGACTTTAATCTCGACATGTCGACTTTAATCTCGACATTTCGACTTTAATCCCGACATTTCGACTTTAATCTCGACATTTCGACTTTAATCTCGACATTTCGACTTTAAATCTCGACATTTCGACTTTATCCAAAATGTCGACATTTCGACTTTAATCTCAAAATTTCGACTTTAATCTCGACATTTCGACTTTTAATCGGTCATGTTAATTATGCCATGTTGCGCGCACCATACTCTAATAATGAAATTATTGCAAGCGCCCTCTTGTAGCGAGATTTTTAAAAAAATCTCGCATGTCCTTTACAGGGCTCCGTATAAACTAGATTTAAAATAATTAGAGATGAGACATTCGAATACAGGCAATTAGAAATCGAGACGAACACAAGTTGGCTCCGCCCTTTTTATGACGACCAGCAACTTCTAATTTGGTTTGTTGTGTGGTTCGACGTTAAAAAGGGCGGATAGCATGTGACGTCAGACTACATAACCAACCAATTAGAAGTTGCTGGTCGTCATAAAAAGGGCGGAGCCAACTTCTGTTTGTCCCGTTTTCTAATTGCCTGTCATTCGAATCCTGCAAATCTTAAAAAATATTCGAGATTCAAAAAACTCGAATTTTCGCGGTTTTTTTCGTCTTTGGAAACCTAACCTTAAAAAAAAAAACTTTAAAAAAAACTTTAAAAAAAACTTTAAAAAAAACTTTGGTAAAATTTGTTTTAACTCCATTGACGTCGAATAGAAGCGTTCACTAACAAATAAAAAACCGGCGATTGTTGTAATTTCTTTGGTATCCGGATCACCTTGTGGCGACCCTGAGGGATGGCTCACTTGTGTTTTTTAAATTATTAATAATTTAATATTTAATATTATTTCATTTATTTGTATCTTCTTAATGAATAATATATACGATTCTTATAGGAGAGATTCGAGAACCTTTTAGAATTCGGATTCGTCCCAGCTCTAAAAATAATCAATTAGAAATGAAAATTTTGTTTCATGTTGTCTGAAAAACGAAGTTTATTTGAAAAAGATATCAAAATCCTGATTATTCCAAACTCATTTACTATTCTAGTTTGTAAGTTTTGGCTTCTAGAAAAAAAAAAAAAAAACTTCGATAATCAAATTTGGGCCTTTAATTATTTTAATTAAGAAGAAGAAGACAACAAGCAAAAAACCACTGTCTAAACCACATAAATATCATTTATCTCAGTTAAGAAGAAGTTTATTTCTCCCAAAAGAGCAACATCTTCTAAAAATATCTGCCATTCTTCTTTCTTAATATGTGATAAGAATAATCATGCTAACTAATTAAAGCTAAATTTATTATGTCTCTAACAAAAAAGGGGGGGGGGGGGGTGGGGGTGGGGGTGGGGGCGATAGGGAGAGTTCTTCTTAACAAGAACAAAAAATAGTTAAAAATGGAGATGGGGGACGAATCCTAAATTTTCTCGAATCCGAATCCGAATCCTAAATTTTCTCGAATCCGAATCCGAATCCTAAAAGATTCTCGAATCCCTCGAATATCTCGAATCCTTCCTATAAGAATCCTATATTATTCATTAAGAAAAATACAAATAAATGAAATAATATTAAATATTAAATTATTAATAATAAAAAAAAAACACAGTGTGTGGCACGCAGAGTCGCCACAAGGTGATCCATTGGTGATCCGGATACTACCGAAATTGCAACAATCGCCGGGGTTTTTTTATTTGTTAGTGAACGCTTGCTTCTATTGGACGTCAATGGAGTTAAAAACCAATTTTATCAAAGTATTTAACAAGGTTTTTTTTTTAAGGTTAGGATTCGAAAGATTCGAAAAAGACGAAAAAAGCGGCAAAGATTCGAGTTTTCGGAATCTCAAATATTTTCCAAGATTCGCGGGATTCGAGGATTCGAATGTCCCCCATCGCTAGTTAAAAGTTACCAAAACATTTGGAATAATTTTCTCCAATCAAAGACACAAAAGTTATTCATGCACAGAAATGAATAGAATATGTAATTAGTTTGAGAAGAGTTTTTTTGTCTTAATTTGAATTTTCACGAAAAGAAGCAGAAAATAGCTTTATGCAACTTATTTATTATTATTATTATTATTATGCACGTGCTTCTTTTGAACGTGTTCGTGAGTGTTTTTTCTTTCAGTGTGTGTGTGATCTTTTAAGAGGCTATTGATATCATGTGCCGCTGGATGGCGCTCGCATCGTTAAAAACTTGTATTGTTAAGTTATTAAAAATATAATTAACGTCTTAATTAAAATAAAAAGGTGTGTTGTGATTGTGAAAACAAAATCAACTTCGATAATCTGTAGTATGAGACATAGACATTTGTCCTAAAGACACTTGCCCTTTGGACAGTTGCCCTAAAGCCATCTTCCCTAAATCCACGTGTCCTAAATGGAAATTTACCCTAAAAGGCCATTTGCCTTAAAACCATTTGCCCTAAAGGGTCACTTGTCCTAAAACCATTTGCCCTAAAGGGTCATTTGTCCTCAAACCATTTGCCCTAAAAGTACATTTGTCCTAAAGACACTTGCATTTTGGACAGTTGCCCTAAAGCCATTTTCCCTAAATCCACATGTCCTAAATGGACATTTAGTCTAAAAGGACATTTGCCTTAAAACCATTTGCCTTAAAACCATTTGCCCTAAAAGGTCATTTGTCCAAAAACCATTTGCCCTAAAGGTACATTTGTCCTAAATGGACACTTGTCCTAAAACCATAGGCCTTAAAGGGACATTTGTCCTAAAACCTTTTGCCCTAAAGGAACATTTGCCCTTTTTTCATCTATATTTCTGCATTCCTTTGCAGAAAAGGGAGTCATAAAGAATAATGCACCTGAAAGACTTCTTCCTATTGGCTTGATTTACAAGTAATTTTCATGTGACAGACAGAAATAATTTTCTCCCATTTTTTTCCGCCTACTTTCTTCCACCAAATAAATCAAATGGAATTATTTAATTAACAGAAAATTTATTTTCAGTCATATTTTCAGTTGTTTTGTTTTTTTTTCACTTTTCTACTGTTAGAAACTGGAAACTAGAAAAAGTGGTGCCCGCAAATGCAGCAGTGGCGCTAGTGCAGTGTCACCAGCAACAGTTTCTGGAGACTGTTACTGGTTGCTAGCTTACATTGTTGCCTAATTTGCACCTGGCCTAAGTTCGTGTGTTTCGCAAAACAAACACAAAGAGAAAAGATCCCAAACAACTCCAATGAACCCAACCAAACCACATCCAAACCAAACCTAAAAATAGTGGAATCTTGTGGTTAGCTCTTTTTTAAGAGAAAACTGTCAATAGTCAGTGACCTGTTAATGTCCAAACCACCACCTCCTCCTCCTCCTCCTCCTCCTCCTCCTTCCTAAAGATCCTAATGGAAAAAGGTGTGGTGTAATAATAATAATGATGATGATGATGATGATTTTTTTCACGAAAAAAAAAAATCACCCATTTTCAATTACCCCCTTTTCCCACTCGCTATAGTTGATTCTATTTTTTTTTTGTCTTCTCAGGTCATCCAAAAGTTATCGATCAATTTTTTAAAAAATAAAAAAAAAAAACTTCAGTAAATTTATTAGAGCAAAACAATTAATAACAAGAAGAGACTTAAAACTCATTTAGTGTTTTCTGTGTTTGTCTATCTATCTTTCTCTCTGTCTCTCATTGGCAAAAGGTATTTTAAACTTAAAAGTTATTTTTTGAACTCAATCACCTTAAGGAGGTGGGGGGGGGGGGATCATGTTTACAAATGGGATATTAAATCAATAATAATGAATCCCTGAAATGAAACAAGTGTTAATTGTTGCATAACTAATGAACTCTAATAATACATTAGTCTTAATTGCTTGAGTTTTCTTCTTCTTCTTCTTCTTCTTCTTCTTCTTCTTCTGCAAAAACATAACTTCCTAAACAAACATCACAAATTGCATTATTTTTCTTTTTATGACACTAAACAATGCTTTTCACCAATTGAAACCTTTTTATATGTATCTGTTTACATATATGAGTTAAATGAATTCAAATTAAATGTGTTTAGGTGAATTATACGGAATCCAGTTAAGGACATGAACACCAAATAAAAATTGACTTTCTTATTAATATTTTAAATTGAAATACTAAATCAATATTTTTTCAATATAAATTATATTTAAGTATTAACTCAATAGATGCTTTGCGAACTGTAAAACGAAATGTGAGAAAAATACGAAATACATTAAAAATACGATATATTTAAAACTATTTCGTATTTTCAGTCTAATTTTACAAATAGTGTTGTTACGATATTTTTTTCTTTTTCGTCACAAAAGTTTTCTTATTAGATGCTTTGCGATTTTTCGTCCAAAAAATACACGAAATAAAATGAAAACGATATATTTTTAATTAAATTCGTTTTTTATTTATTTCGTAATTAAATTTCGTTAATGGTTTGCGTTCTGCCAAAACGAAAAAAATTAAAATAAAACACGAAATATCACATTTTTGGCTACAATTAAAACCTGAAACAAAAAGTACCTATGTGCATTACTAAAACCAGAAATCACAACGGCGACAACAAGGGATGGAAATGGTAATAACAGCAAATAAATAAAAAGTAAAAAACAATCTGCATCTTTCCTAACATCTGCTGCTTTTTGTTGAGTAAATTTAATACTTTACTGGAGATTACATGCACTAATTTCTTCAAAATATTCTATCGTTTGTTTGAAGTGGGAAAAAAAATGGCTGCTTTTTTGACCAAAATGTCAACAAACGCGCATGTGCGACTTTTTCGTGGTAACGAAATATAAGAAATGTTTCGTCACGAAAAATAGAAAAAATATCGTAACGACACTTGTAAAATTAGACTGAAAATACGAAATAGTTTTAAATATATCGTATTTTTAATGTATTTCGTATTTTCTCACATTTCGTTTTACAGTTCGCAAAGCATCTATTGTTTCGTTACCACGAAAAAAGTCGCGCATGCGTGTTTGTTGACATTTTGAGTAAAAAAGCAGCCATTTTTTTCCCACTTCAAATGAACAATGGAATATTCTGAAGTAATTAAGTACATGGAATCACCGGGAAAGTATTGAATTTGCTTAACAAAAAGCGGCAGATGTTAGGTTAAGGCTAGGTTGTAATATTTAATTGTTTATTGTTACTTTTTATTTATTTTTGCTGTTATTACCATTTCCATCCCTTGTTGTCGCCGTCGTGATTTCTGGTTTTAGTAATGCACATAGGTACTTTTTGTTTCAGGTTTTAATTGTAGCCAAAAATGTGACATTTCATGTTTTATTTTAATTTTTTTTAGTTTTGGCAGAACGCAAACCATTAACGAAATTTAATTACGAAATAAATAAAAAACGAAATTAATTAAAAAATATATCGTTTTCATTTTATTTCGTGTATTTTTAGGACGAAAAATCGCAAAGCATCTAATATTTTCAGAATATTAACTGAATAAATTGAATTCGATATATATTGTTTGTTTGTCCTTCGCAGGGCTCTGTAGAACACGTTTATTATTTAAATTGCATTTAAATTATCACGTGTGTACCAATAATACGAATCAACAGTTAATTAAATTTAAAATTAAGTTACTTTTTTTAATTAATGCAAAAAGATGATATGCATAAAAATTAAGTATATGCTAATTATTACTGAAAATCAAGTAAATGCTACCATTTGATATGAATTAAAAGTTTAATAAAAATCAATACTTGGAAGTAAAGACTGCTTTTACTTACAGTTGTAAAGGACATAACGAGATTTTTTTTTTTAAATCTCGACATGTCGACTTTTAATCTGTTTTATTCGGCCATGTTAATTATGCCATGTTGCGCGCACCATACTCTAATAATTAAACTATTGCAAGCGCCCTCTTGTAGCACCAATAATTTAATTATTAAGAGTGTGGTCCGTGAAACATACCACAATTAACATGGCCATATCGAAATTAAAGTCGAAATGTCGAAATTAATGTCGACATATCAAGATATTTTTAAAAAAATCTCGCATGTCCTTTACAAGGCTCCGTATGTTAGTATTTACTTTTAGCAAATTACTAAAAATATTTTGCAATTTTATGTATAAAAGGAAGTAAATTCTTTAGTTTTATAGCAAATACTTTAGAATATTCAAGTTGTTGCTAATTGTTTACAAAAGTAACTTGAAATTTGACAAAATTTAGTCCATTTTTTTTTAAATATACTTGAAAGTAATTAATCTTAAACGACTTTTCCTGAAAATTTCTTTTTTCTGTAGTTGCAAAAGCAGAAGAAGTTTACAGGTTTTTTTTTTTGCCTACATTTCATGAGGAGCTCGGATTTGTATGCAGTATCAAAGCAAATGTTTCTCAATCTGTGATCCAAGTGTGCCAATTGTGAAGTAATCATTAAATTATCATTAGAGCAAATGCAATTAGGCGTTTTATAAAGAAAACAACAAAAAAAAAGGCTGGTTAGAGCCTAATGTCTAATTAAAATCAGTTTTCTAGCCTCAAAACAACAGCTAACTGAGATATTCTGCCATTGTCTTATAACTCTAGAGGAAAAAAAGACCAATAATATGAATCTGTCCTGGCAAAAATCTCCCTAATTTTCTCAGAATGGTCATTGGTCAGCCCTGCCCATGTATATGAATATCACTGGACTGCGGTTTAGGACAGTCACCACGTGTAATTTTTTCCAAACAATTTCAAACTTAACTCAGCCCTGTGATGTGCCAAACTATATGCCATTGTAGCACTGACAGCATCTCAGTGACACTATCTGTAAATTTGTGCCTGCCATAAACAAACCTAGCGGCCTTATGCTGAACCATTTCAACTGAATGTGTGTGTGTGTGTGTGTGTGTGTGTGTGTGTGTGTGTGTGTGACAGAGGCCTAACTGAAAAAAGAAAAACTCTCGAAACTTTTTTCTAAGTTTTAAAAGAAATTTAAAATTCTTTTAGTGTCTCTTCCTTTTTTTGAGACAATAATACATAGTCAATATGGTGCCATGGTTAAAAAAAATTGATGTGGCTTGTTGGTTGAGTCCCTTGGCACCGATCTTCAATAATACATTGGACCTCTCTCTCTCTCTCTCTCGTAACATGTGGACCTGGACAAATCAAGACCAAACCCCAAGTCACCTTCCCAACATAGTTTATAATATAACATTTCCTATCTCTCTCTCTCTCTCTCTCTCCCTTAGTTTCTGTCTCTGTCTCTCTCTCTCTCTCGCTCTCCCTCTCTCTCTCACTCTCCCTCTCTCTCTCTCTCTCTTTCTCTCACTCTTTCTAAACCCCATCTTTTAGAGCGAACTCCAAACTATTTTCTCACAAGGGCCACAAATGCTGTGTGGCACACCGCTTTGTGTTCGATTAAGCGCTCACGTGGCCATAGCTTGATGGTAACCCTTCTACTTTTTTTTTATATACAACCCCACATGTGATGGGTCATCTAGTTGCAAAATGAATATGTTCCTTTTTTTCTTCTTCTGGTTCATCCCCTCCTTTTCTCTTTTATTTTAAATGTCCCATAAGAAAATCCCTTAGAGATTTCAATGGGTTCAAAATTGGTTTGTCTCTCTCTCTATCTATCTCTATCTCTATCTCTTGCACCAAGTCCGATTGTCATATGTATGCAAATTAGATTCTAGCATAGAAATATTATGTTATTTCAACGTCAAAGTGCACAATCAGTTATTTTGCAGAATTACTGGACATTGCTCAACCCCCCCCCCCCCCAAGAAACCAATTTCATGGTAGATACAGTATATATATGGTTGGCAAAATGGACACTGTGCAGAATATGTTTGCAAAATGCGCAATATGCAGAATATGTTGCAAAATAGGCAATGTGCAAAATGGACAATGTGCATAATATGTTGCAAAATGGAAAATGTTCCGAATATGTTGCAAAATAGGCAATGTGCAAAATGGGCAATGTGCAGAATATGTTGCAAAATGGGCAATGTGCATAATATGTTGCAAAATAGAAAATGTTCCAAATATGTTGCAAAATAGGCAATGTGCAAAATGAGCAACGGACAAAATGTTGAAAAATGGACAACGTGCAGAATATATTTGCAAAATGGGTGATCTGCAGAATTTGTTGCAAAATAGGCAATGTGCAAAATGTTGAAAAAAGGGCAATGTGCAGAACATGTTTGCAAAATTAGCAAATCTGCAGAATGTTGCAAAATAGACAATGTGAAAAATGGGCAATGTGCAGAATGTTACAAAATAGGCAATGTGCAAAATGTTACAAAATGGGCAACGTGCAGTACAATACGCTACCATTGTACTTGCCCCTACCTTTTTTTTTTTCGGCACATTGGGCTAGTGATTTTCTAGAATAACTGATTTTGTACTTTGACAGCAAGATAAATGTTGAGGAAACAGACAAGGAGCCAAACCATTTATAAAGTTCAACTATTAAGTGTGTGTTGGGTTTGTTGAGTCTCTTTAAAACTTCCAAAAATGAACTATTTGCGTCAAGTGTTTCTTATAAAAAGCATCACAAGTCACAGAGGGCCAACGTGGCAGTTCTAGTATGGTATAACACGGTAACTATTTTCGGGTATGCACCACTGATTCAAAAGGCTCCGAAGAGAATTCAAGACAACAGAAAAAAAAAAGGAACCTCAATCACAAATGTCAAGAAGTTTCAAAATTTAATTTACTTTTTTTGTGTGTGTTTTGTAGCCTCTAACATTGGTCCCAAACCCCCCCCCCCCCCCCCCCCATCAGTCAGCCTCGTTGTAATGTCATTTATTTCGGACTAGAAGGACCCTTTTATAATTTTTTTCAAGATGGCGTACGAACAAGATGATTCATTTCATTAAATGTCGAACTCTTGATTATTCTGTTTCTTTAGAAGTGCAAAATGAAAGAGAAACTAAAATATTAAAGTGTTTTTGAAACTAGAAGGGTAGTTAATCAATCATCATGTTGATATCTTTCAAAATAAACTTTTATAGGTCCAAAATTTAATATATATGGTTTTTTTTGAAGATGTATCATTTGGAAATTGACAAAAAAGCTTATTTTGAAAGATATCAAACATGAAAAATATCGTTAACTGATTGAACCACCCTTCTAGTTTCTAAAACACATTTTCAGATGTCGGTCGCTTCATTTTGCACCTGAAAGACAGAAATAATCAAAAAAGAGTTCGAAAAGGGCATTTACAGCTTCAATAACAACATTAAACACATTGCAACCGAAAAGTAAAAGTGTAAATTACAAAAGAAGCCGCAAAAGGGGTTCACTTTAGACAAAGAGCGAGGCTAATCCCATCCAAATGAACTTAAATTCAATTTATTTTAAGTTTCTTACCGAATTCAGCCCGTAAATTTAAAGCGACGCCTTTGTTGTTCACGATTAAACGTCAATCAGCTTCAAAACGTCACATTTTCTATTAAAAAATAACGAAAATTGTACAAAAAACGACGAAAAAAACAAGAGAAACGTTTCATTCAATAAAGGCCGCCATTTTTATAAAAAGTAACCGGTTAAACCAATGTGACCTCATTGATTAACAACATCTTTCCATAAAATACCTATCAAATAGATAAAATGTCCCTATAGCGAATTTTTCATTAAACACATTGCAACCGAAAAGTACAAGTGCAAATTATAAAAGAAGCCTCAAAAGGGGTTCACTTTAGACAAAGAGCGAGGCTAATTCCATCCAAATCAACTTCAATTCAATTCGTTTTACGTTTCTTACCGAATTAAGCCGGTAAAATTAAAGCGAAGCGTTTGTTGTTCACGATTAAACGTCAATCAGCTTCAAAATAACGAAAATTGTTCGAAAAACGACGAAAAAACAAGAGAAACATTTCATTCAATAAAGGCCGCCATTTTTATATAAAAAAAGTAACCGGTTAAACCAATGTGACCCACATTGATTAACAACGTCACTTTCTATAAAATCCCTAACAAATAGACAAAATGTCCCTATAGCGAATTTTTTAAAAATGTCTTTATTATTTCAGTTCACTCCTGAGATTCTTCACTCTTATTATTCTGTCTTTAAGTGTTTTAAAAACTAGAAGAACTACCCTTCTAGTTTCTAAAACACTTTCTAGTTTCTCATCATTTAGCTCCTTAACACTGTAGTATTATCACGTCGAGATCTTTTTAAATAAACGTTTTATAGACCAAAAAATAAACATAAAAAGTTTTCTTTGAAACACATTAATTACAAAAATAGTTTTAAGTGATTGAGCTACCCTTCTAGTTTCTAAAACACATTCGAGTTTGCTTTTTAATTCTGCAACTGAAAGACAGAAATAATCAAGAATACGAAAGGAGCGTTTACACTTTAATAACCACATTAATAAAAATGGTTAATTAAAGCTGTAATAATTATAATTATCAAACGCGTTTGTGCAATAAAATAACTAAATCAAAATGTCATAAAGAATTATTATGTTTTTGATAAGCCTATAGATAATTTAGGGGTTTTTTTTTTGTATTTTATTAACGATTTTGATTAGAATCGTGAACGTTTTTTTAATTTGTAATTTCTCAACATCTGTCTGTCAAAAGTTTCTATCCAATTAAATAGTTTGTAGATAAATATATTTTCTAACTATTGCTTAAATTTATCTTTCATTTTGCGTAGTTTTTGTGGCAAATTGTTTAAATTTTCTTTCATCTTCAGCAATTTTTGTGGCAAACTGTTTAAATTTGTTTTCATTTTGAGCAATTTTTGTGGCAAACTGTTTAAATTTGTTTTCATTTTGAGCAATTTTTGTGGCAACTTGTTTAAATTTCCTTTCATATTGAGCTATTTTTCGGCAAATTATTTAAATTTATCTTTAATTTTCAACAGTTTTTTAGACAAATTATTTAAATTTTCTTTCATTTTGAGCAGTTTTATTGTATCAATTGGTTAAATTTTCTTCAAATCTGCATATAGTTTAGGTGGCCAATTTTTAAATTTGCATAGTTTTGTCTAAAGTCAATAGAAGACTAGAAACTTGTTTTCATAAACTAGGAAGGTAGTTCATTCACTTAACGGTATTTACATGTTGGATATCTTTCAAAATGAACTTTTTATAAACCAAGTATTAAAAAATATCACCTGCTTCAAATTGAGTCATTTTTAAAAGTGATATATAAAGTTTATTTTGAAAAATATCAACATTAAAATACCCTTTTAACTGACTGAGCTACCCCTTCTAGTTTCTAAAACACATTCAAGTTTCTTTACATTTAGCACCTGAAAGACAAAATAATCAAAGAGTACAAAAGGCGTTTACACTTTAAAAACACCTTAAATAATAAATAATTATACTTTCATCGATTGCAAATTGAAATTTATTGTTCAAATTTTAATGTTTTTAGTAAATTTTCAAATTATTTCTCGCAATTTCAATTTTGTTTTTCTTGCAATTTGCATTTTGTTTTTTGTTTTCTTGCAATTACTAATATAATTAGCAATTAATAGTTCGGGTTTTCTGTTAGCTTAACCATTAGTTTTACCAAATGATTACTTTTACGTGACTATTCCTAATATAGTCAAACAATAAAAACAATAAATGTTACAAATTGAGCTATAAGTTTTTTTCCTTAGTTCTCTTTTAAAAGAAAAGACAATATTGCTAACAATATAACAATACAAATTGTCTTTCCATCAATTTATACGCACATTCTTGCACGTGACAAGTCATAAGGGACAAAAATGTCCCCTCATTGATCCCAATGGGAGAAAAAAAAACTCGTGACAAAAATCAATTTGTTTCCTTTGAAACAAAATAGATTCCATCAACAGAAAGCAGAAAAAAATGGATCCTTTTTTCTTGTAAAAAGTCTTAAAAAAATAATGTTATTTTAAAAATAAACATGACTTTTTTTCAAAAAAAAAAAAAAGAAGTTTGAAAAATAGTTGATTTTTAACACAGGCATTTGTAGACAGCTTCAGAATTTCATTGGCTCCGCCCTTTTATGAGCGTCAAAACAAATATCAACCAATTAGAAATAAAAAAGGGCAGGGTATGTGACATCAGACCCAGTAACAAACCAATTAGAAATTGATGACGCTCATAAAAGGGCAGAGCCAAAGAAATTCTGAAGCTGTCTACAGATGCCTCTAATTTTCAACTACTGTACAATGTACATGTATCATAATGGTGGCACCAAACGGAAGAAGCGCCAAACTGAATAAGTGCCAAATAGACCACTCTTTTTTTATACTAAATTGGAATAAAATAAAGTTTTCTGCCTAATGTTAATTGGTGTGCATTTGTAAACAAAACGCAAAAATTCTATTTTGTTTGCGCGCAAAAGCTTTAAAAATTGATTATATATTTACTTAAAAGGTTAACAACATCCTAGGACAGGCAACATTCCCTATTCGTATAGGTTCTCCCTATACCAAAATATCCGCCTTATGAAGTGCAAACTGCTAGTACCTACATGTATAAAAATAACAGTATCATAAGAGAGAATGTTAAAAAGACGAAAATTGTTAACCTTTTTTTAAAAAAAAAACAGTAGAAGAAAGAAATGTTTTAAGACAATAACAGAAAAAAAGAGGGGCGGAAAAACATTATTTCTAATGAGCAGAACATTTTTTTTATAGAAATTCTTTTTGAAGATATGGCTTTAAAAAAAAAAAAGATGAGAGATTATTATTGGAATACTAACTAAAAATCATAACATTTTAAGTAGTAACCTTAACCCCTTTAACCATTTCTGACTTCTTGAAGCAATTTATAGAACACTTTGTTTCAGAAGAAGAAGAAGAAGAAAAAAAAAAAGACATTTTTCTTAACTTCATCATTTATTTAACTACAAGTTTAACTTATTAAAGAAGGGAGGAGAAGAAAGAAAATCAAATAACATATATATATTAAAGAAACAACATTTAATCAGTGACATTATCAATTTATCACATATGAATTGTTAGGACATTTGTGGAGAAAGACAAAAAAAAAAAAGTTAAACTGGACAACAACTTGACCAAGTGATTCTTTTAAGGCCCAGATTCAAAGCAAGCCCGCCATTTTCTCTCTTATCGATGGATAAAAGTGGGTATATTTTAATAACGACTCTTTTTTGGGTAAATATGCACTACTGAAAAAAGGAAGAGCAACTTTTGATCTACAATGGTGAGTAATTTGAGTCGTATACAATTAGTGGTCAAATTTTAGGGTATCATGAAACTTATGTTTAGTGGGAAGTTTGATCCTATAAAATGTATAAACGGAGGAGCGTTTGTCGCCTATGGGATTTAACATGAGCTAAAAAAATACGAGATTTTAAAATGAAATTAAAAATAGAAAAACTAATTATAAATTTGTACCAATGTATCACTAGATGAGCAATATTGTTATGTACATATTGCAATTTGAATTTTGAAAATCACAATTTTTGTTGCAGAAAACAAAACATTTGCCTGAACCATGTATTTTTAAAATAGGAATTTCTCTTTCTCATTGGTTTCAATGGCTTAGCTGTGGGGCGCCACTAAACGGCGAAAAGTGGAACTATAATTGTCATCTGCTAATATTCAAAATGGCGTCACACATATAGGCTCTTAAGAAACTTGAGCTGATAGCTTTGAGAGTTTCTCAAGGAAACGCCTTAAGACAGTTATTTTAAGGTGTCGATTAGATGTGATAAATCACATTTATTGCAAATGACTATTTTTTTAACTCTCAGAGACACTTATCAGCTAGAAAACTCTCAAGGAAAAAAAAGCCTCTATTTTTTTTTAGACTAGAAATCAGAGAAGAGGTGGATGCCCTTGACCTCATGTATAAATCTTCTAGTAAAAAAAAGCAGACCAACTGCCAAAACAGGTAACCTCAAAAGGTGCTGCCAATGAGGGGGAGGATTTTTTTTCCCAGACAAGAGGAGAAGTAAAAGAATCTTGAATCTTGAAAATGAGATTTTGAAGAAGAAAAAAAAAACCCAGATTCAAGTCTCACACTTAAATTGTGTGGGAGGTAAGGTAGGGGGCGCTCTTGCTGATGAACCCTCAATTGAACACAACTTCCTTCAAAACATTCTCACAAAATGCCTCCACTTTGTCACTGCCTAAATAATTTTCATTTTTCCATCAATTCATTTTAATATAAGGTTGCTTTAGAGTGTAAACGGGGCCCTCTCGAACTCTGAACTATTTCTGGCTTTCAAGGTGCAAAATGAAGAGAAACTTGAAAGTGTTTTAGAAACTAGAAGGGTTGCTGAATCACTTAAGAATATGTTCATGTTGATATATCTTTCAAAATAAGCTTTTTATGTCAGTTAAGACAAAAATGACTCAACTTTTAAGCACACATTTTTAAAAAACTTTGTCAATAAAAAGTTTATTTTGAAATATATCTAACATGAAAATATCCTTAAACTATAAACAGCTGATTTTCAAACTTTGATTATTCTGTTTTTCAGAAGAGCGAAACTAACAGAAACTAGAAAGTGTTTTAGAAACTAGAAGGCTCAATTTATTTTCATGGTGATACCTTTTCAAAATAAACTTTTTAAAGTTAGGTCCTTTTCAAACTCCACATAAAAAGTTTATTTTGAAATATATCAACATAAAAATATTCTTAAGTGATTGAGCTACCTCTTCTAGTTTCTAAAACACATTGAAGTTTCTCTTCATTTTGCTCATCTGAAAAGACAGTAACAATGAAGAGTTCGAGACGCTTTAAAACCACCTTAATGAACAAAATTAAAAAAGCGGCAAACTGAGAAAATGGCGGCAAGTTGAGAGTTGTACCTTCCTCCACTTGCTTCACCTGAAAAAAAAAGACGTTTGAGATGTGTTCACCTTTTTTGTTAAGGCCTCATAGAAATGCCTCAGTGTTTCACCTGTACACCCCTCAAGTTCTAGTCTTAAAACATTTTTGTTGGTAAAGGTGGACTGGAGGGGGCACCGGTGTGTCTCGATTATCACCCCAAAATAAAAAGCGAGATAGAAAGAAAGTAGTAACCCTCAAAGTAACCCTCCAACAACCTTTTTTTTTTTCTTCTTCAACCCCCTACGGAGCTCCATTATAAAACTTGTACTAAAAACACGTCTCAAGTCAAATGGCAAATGAAAAAAAAAATTACAAAATAAACTGTAGACTTTGTTTTTTTCGCTCTCTTTCATTTTGAGCTAGTTGAAATACTACTAAAGTAAACATTTGTCATTTTTTAAAAAGATGCATCTTCTTGTCTCTCTTTCTTTCTCTCTCTCTGTTTGTATTTACAGCGTGAGAAAAAAAATTCATTGCCATTGTTAAAAATATGACAAATGAAGGAAGTGATTCTTGTGGTTGATGCGTGGCAGCCATCTTGTTAATATTCAACATGGCTGCCATCTTGTTAATTCTCATCATAATGTCTTTTAAAAAAGTGATGAACGCAGTTTAGAGAAGAATTCCAGAGATTTGCCACTGCAGCTTTTTTTTTAACAAAAAATTCAAATATTTCTTCAAAATGACACTGCTGTAGCCTGAATATGAATTTGAAAAAAAAAAATCAAATCTACGAGTAGTTAGGAAGGCCTGTGGCATAAGGACAAGAGTCCAAGTGTAGCCATGCAAAATACCTTTTTTAAAGCCAAAAAATATAATAAACCCAATAACACTGGCCAACAATTTTTCATTTTTTTTCTGCTGACTAAGATCTGACACTTGTGTTTAAGTAATTTTGGGGTGCTGATTTCAAAAATAAAATCAGTTTTTACATAGCACATCCCGTTTTTGTTCTATGGCATGTTTTATTGTTCATCAACTGTTGTAATTGTAACTTAGGCAATGGCTGCTGCTAGAAGAAAGTGTTTGAATAGTCTAGATACATTTTGTTATGTATGTGGAAGCTTCATTGTACCCAGTCAAAGGATGAGTTTTAGCAATTTTATGAAGAAAGTGCAGGTGGCTTACTTTCAAGTGAGACTTGGAGACCAGGACAAGTCTTGGACTCCACGTAAAGTGTGCAAGCCCTGAGTTGAAGCATGGGTTGCAACATGAGAATAAAGGTTCATTTTCTCAACAGTCATCTTGATATATTTCCTGAAAATCTAGGTTATATAAGTGATGAGCAAGGCAAAAGGTTCCATTATGATATAAAAGCTATGGAAGAGCGATACCAAGGAAGGTGGGATACCCACATGATGGCAGACTACTGGTGGAGTGTTAAAAAACTGAAATGAAACACTCCAAAAAGGGCCTACATACAGAAACTTATCCATGATGGAAGAATGTGCCATCACCACGAAAAACATTGTAATCGTGTACTTTTATATGGAGATTAATCCAAATGGAGGTATGGCATAGAGTAAAAACTTGACATGATGGGCAAAAACCAATGTGATATCTGAGTTCAGAACCTCAAAATTAGTCAGAAACAAGTCTCTGATATAAGTCAGCAAAAATAGTGTTGACCAGTGTAATAATTTTAGTATGTTCTTTGTTCAGCTGATAAGATGAATTTTTCAAAAAAAAAATCATAAATCCGGATTTTTAACAATGTGTTTAAGCATAAAATCTCTTTCGAAGAAAGTACACCATTGTGAAAATCATAAAAAAAAAACTCAAATTTTTTTAAGCATGGTCACTCATCATACCCAATTATGTCCAAAGTAAGTTTAGTAAAGTTCTGTAAAGTTTGCTTGAAGTTTGTTTATTCACAAGAACAGGCTTTCTAGCATTTGCTTAGAAATGTTAAGAGTTAAATCTGACCATCTTGCAAGTAAAATGTTTCAAACACAGTGCCACCTTAAGACACAGGTTAGCAGGGCTGTAGCCCAGGGCTTTTTAGTTTTAAAGAGCCCCATTCTCTTAACTTTAGTGGTTATAACTTCCACTTCTGAATCAGAAGTGGAGGGCATGGGTTATAAAACAGGTGGCTAATGTTTAAATGTAACATTTGTGGGCGAGCCTCTGGCCCCCCCATTTTTCACTTAGCCCAAGGCCCCAATAATTCTTAAGACGGCACTGCTCATACAGTCTCTGTAAGCATTTTGGTTACACTCTCAGTGTTTCTCGCTTAATGGTAGGAATGCATTTCTGAAAATTGCATTGTTAACTGAGTTATCATTAACAGAGATAAGAATAACTATAGTGGTGCTACTGTACAAAAGTATAACCAAACACAACCCAAGTAGCAAATTATTGCCCACTTACTGTTGGCCCATAAATCATAATATTAGTCATTGATGACAGATTCAGCGATCATTGGGCCATCGAGTACAGCCAATAGTGGGACCAATGGCCAAACACAAATGCTGGCTGGATCATTAGGCTAACATCTAAACAGCAATGCTTTTCATTCTGTTGGCTCCTCCTGGGAAAAGATTTTGAAGATTTTGGTCAACTACGTGATAGCGAGGTATCATTCTCCGAGGTAACGTAAAGTGGGTTACAACTGTATTCACATTTACCAGAAACCAATCTAGCAGCCCTTGGTTGAACCATTTTGATGGATGGAAGCAATTCCACAGGTAGTTTCCAAGAATGTTTCACAGTAAGCTTTATCCTCAAATAGTTTTAAAAATCTCCGTTTACTGAATTCCGTCTCCTAGCTATAAGGCCTACTTATCCTGCAACATTATTCATTTAAAGTTGCGGTTTAGCAGCATATACCATATGCTAATCTTTCTTGCAAGTCACTTTCAATAATATGACAACCATTATTAGAGGTAAATTAGTGTGTCATCAGCAAATAGCTGACAATTACTGCTAACGTGAATGCATGCTGAGGTCATTAATAAATAAAAGAAACAGTAACTGACTCAACACACTACTCCAAAGGAAACCCCTCATGTAACCTTTATCCAATCAGATTCAGATCCAACTACAAGTTTTTTGAATCTGTATTAGCACTACCCATTGACGATCAGATCGAGACTGAAGGATCTGAGGTTGGTAAAACAAAATGGTCGATGTCAAAAGCTCACAAATATTAACAAGATGGCCGCCACAATTTCAAGAAAGAAAAACTTGATAATAAAATCAGAAATTTTCTATTCGATTCAATTCAATTCAGTACACCTGCAATTAGCTTAAAAGTCATGTGGCAGACGGGAATGGCTCCCGATCACAAATGACTGTCATTCAGGTAAAACAAGACATGATTGTTAAATTGAAATCATCTCAACAAAGAACTATCATCTGGAAGAGAATTCCATAGTCTAATAAACATTTGGGAGAAAAAAAGGTCAAAAATATGCATCAGTTCTAGCCATTAATTCTTTTAAAGAGACCATTACCGCCAAGAATTTCTTTTCAAAATATTGTCAAGATTTACCCAACGATTGTCAAAACGACTTTTTAAATTTTTAAAATAAGTCAATAAAACCATAAAAAAATTAAAAATGAAGTGACTTTTCATGAGTCACCCCAAACGACGCCATTTTATATTTCCAAAAACGAAAGTCTCCCCCTCCCATTTGTGAGGCAAAGGTTTTCACCTCACATTCCCAGAATTCCTTAATGAAATACATGTATTCCCTATTCCTATTCAACTTCTCCCCCCATGTGGGGAATAATTCAAATATTAAATCCAATAGCATACTTTGAAATGAAAGTAATGTGAGCTGGTGACAACACATCAGAATTCGAGGAGACAAGTAGGCTTTGGGTTGATTTTGTTGCCAATCTCTGTTGTTTGGTGACGCATCTATCTGATAAAGTTCATTTCACATGAAGTCAACTGATTTTTAATTTTTTTTTAAATTATATTAATGACTTATTTTAAATTTTAAAAATCGTTGAATAAATTCTTGACAATATTTTGACAAGAAATTTCTGGAGGTAATGGATCTCTTTAAAGTGTTTGAATGCCGGTGTCTTTTTTCCCTTACAAGGATTTAATTTAATAAGTCATTAAGTATAGGGCAATATTATGGTTGGAGAGATTTTTGCTCCAACGGATTCTTATTACTAGTCATTTGTCCCTAGGGCGATTCGACAATGGAACTCGCTTGCCAGAGATTTTGTGCAGGAAAAACGTATCTTATGGGAGTCATAACTTAGTTTTGTTTTGTTGAAATTGTTGTTGGGATTATATCAATGGGGTTTTATATTTTCTGGTTTTGACAATGCATTTTTCTGTGCTGCACATGGACTCTTGTCCCTCTGCCATAGGCCTTTATGGCTGCTTGCAGAGTAATTTATTCAAATTCAAATTCAAATTATCATCTGTCAGTAAACGTTCGAAAAGGGCAAGGTTTTTTTTTTTTTTCGTCATTTCTTTTGGCCTGCAAAAGAGGGCCCCAATTTTAGTTCCTGAAGCATAGTACTTGAACTTTCTCTTTGGACAAAGGTTTCTAAGTTTTATTATGCTTGAATTTGAATCTAAAAAAAAAAGTTCTCTCAAAAGTTTCATTGAATAGTAAATACAAATATCATTTACAAAAATAAAGATCCGATTCTCTCTCTCTCTTTTTTTTTCTTAAAAAAGATGTTTTACAAGTACATATTTTATATAGCACCTGTCACAAATTTGATTTTTGCATATATAACATTTTTTTTTCCATTAGTAATAAACACCTGCCGATTTTTTGTTGTTGTTGTTGTAATTCTCTGCTAAGAGCAGAAAGAAGAAGAAGAAGAAGAAGAAAAAAATACACCTAAAGAAGAATTATTATCTCTCTGCGAAAGAAACTTTTTCGATTAGAAATTGATTTCGAAATAGTCGAATAAAAATTTGTGTTTAAGAAGAAAAAAAATTAGATAAGAATTTTTTTTTAACAATGCTTTTTTTTTATTTCTAGCCTCGAGGAGACCCTTTAAGTGTACAACTTTTTTTTTTGTACTTCTTCTTTGATATATATAAAAAACACAGTAAGAAACTCTCACTTGAGTTAGGATTACTGTCAGATCAAAATAATTTACTCGAGTCATAAATTGAAAGGTGTTAGAACTAAAAAAAGAAAATGGAAAAGCTAAACAAAAAAACCTCAAAAAGGGATATTTGACTAGAAAAAAAATTTTTTTCTCTTAAAGCCGCTATTACACTAGCAACTTTTGATGCAAGAAAAACTTGCAATGTGACATGCAACTTCAATGTTTATAGTGTGATATGACGTCATGCAACTTGATAAAACTTTTATTTTTTAACTAGTGTGAGACTCAGTCTCACCGATAGTTGAACAGGTTCAACTTTGAGAGACTTTTCAAGTAAACTTTCTGACAAACAACCAATCAGGCTGTTTTCTGGTTTATGAACTTCCTGTTAGTTGATCACAATATGGATGACAAACCAAGGGGGCAGACATTGAAGAAAATCATGTACGATTTTCACTAAGATTCACAGCAGATCCTCGTGTGGATGGAAAGTCATTTTACATTTTAGCTGCATTTTACTGGATAATCCAGAATAGAAATTGAAATTTGAAAATTCAGTAAAACGCGGATTAAAAGTAAAATGGCTTCCGATACCGTACGAGATTCACCCACCAATGTCGGCCCCTTGACATAAACGAAGTTTTCAAAACTTGATTGGAAACTATAGGTTGCATAGTGTGATATAGAAGTTTATTACAAAGTTCTAGTTGCAAGTCACATCATATATACCTGTATATATATAAAATAAAGCAATATAATTTGCATAATTTAAAACAGATTAAGCCTTTGTCAGTATATTATTAAATTGACTTTATTTTTTGATAAGTGTTGATTGTGAAAACGCGATGCACGCACTCTCGGATCGATGTATTTACAAACATATCGCCGCCGCCGCTACGACATTACGGTTCAACGGCGTAACTAACTACCTAAAATAATCAATCCATTGACCCGCGCAGCAATTTAAACAAGAAAACCAGTTTTAAAAACCATAGCTTAAAATCGCATGTTAATACCAATAAAATAGATGGTATCCATACTGATTATTTTTGAAAGATTCTTCGTAAATTTCAAACAATAATAATAATAATACAAGAATGTCACTTTTAACTAGTCTAGTTTAACATTCTACTGGTCATTTAATTTGATAAAAGTTAAATCAAAGTTATGGCAAACGGAAACTTAAAAAGTGCTTTTTAACAAGTTACTAACTCATGTCGCAAGTTAAGTTAGTTAATTATGAGCATATATATAAATGAAATTGTTATTTTGCAGCTATTTAAAAGATAAAATAACTCAAGTAATATTAAGTTAGAAAATGAAAATGGCGTCCAATACAAGCTAAAGCAGTAACTACAAAATAATTTCTGCAAAATAAACAGCTGCAACAACAACAACAGAATAAGTCACTGCAACAACTACAAATTAAGTTACCGAAGTAACTACAAAATAAGTTATTGCAGTAACTACAGAATAAGTTACTGCAGTAACTACAGAATAAATTACTGCAGTAACTACAGAATAAGTTACTGCAGCACCTACAGAATAAGTTACTGCAGAAACTACAGAAGAAGTTATTGCAGTAACTACAAAGTTACTGCAACAACTACAAATTAAGTTACCGAAGTAACTACAAAATAAGTTATTGCAGTAACTACAGAATAAGCTATGGCAGTAATAACAGAATAAGTTGCGAAAGTAACTATTAAGTTACTGCAACAACTACAAATTAAGTTATTGCAGTAACTACAGAATAAGTTACTGCAGTAACTACAAAGTTACAGCAACAACTACAAATTAAGTTACTGTAATTAACTACAGAATCAGATATTGTAGTAACTAGAATAGGTTATTGCAGTAACTATACAGAAAAAGTTACTGCAGTAACTACAGAATAAGTTATGGCAGTAAAAACAGAATAAGTTACTGCAGTAACTACAAATTTACTGCAGTAACTACAAATTTACTGCAACAACTACAAATTTTGTTACTGCAGTAACTACAAAATAAGTTACTGCAGAAACCACATAATAAGCTACTGCAGCAACTATGTCAATTCAAAAATGATCCAACTTCAAATCAGACTGATATTTTTTTTCCAAGTTTTTTATATACAGGGTGGGCCAAAAAATGAGAACATCTTGTAGCATACGAGTTATTTAATTATTAATATAATTTAATTAGTTATATTCTTTCATGTAATTTTGTTTGTATTTCCCGCAGACTTTTGTGACTGTGAGGATCATCATCTTGACTGCAGATCAGCCCACTCACCCGCTCAATATTCTGTTGTGTTCTGGCAGATTTTGGTCTACTACTTCTGGGTTTATGTTCTGTTGTACCGTCATTGTCAATTTTTTTGATAACCCGACTAACACTAGCTATGCTCCAGACTTTGTTTGGAAACTCATTGGTCATTCTTCCAGTACCCCACTGTTTTTCAATTCGCAAATGTTTAATCAGAATACGGTCTTCCACAGTAATTTTTGTCATTCTTGGTAAAAAAAAATTTAACCTGCTCATGTAAACAATTGGCATATTAAAACCAAAAATGGCGCCCAGAAATTGTCGAAATAAAGACATCATATAGCTAAATAGGTAAGTAAGTAAATGAGTAAACAATTTAAGCTATTATGGATACAGTTAAACAAATTTTGATGTAATTATATTACTTTTTACGCGATGTTCTCACTTTTTTTGGCCCACCCTGTATATATAAAATGTTCATTTTGAAAAACAGCAACATAAACATACTATTAATGATTCAGCTACCCTTCTAGTCTCTATAGCAAACTTTTAACAAAGTTATTTTTTTTTTACTAAAAGTATTTTTTTTTCTGGTTGCCTTATTAATTAATACTCTCTTAACATTGGCACCCTCAAAACCTCTTGCGACCCTCTCCCCACAATTGCGGGATCTGCGGGCCCCAAGCTACTCCCCTAGCCATTTAAATATTTCTGAACTTTACTAATAAAAGTAACGCCCTGCGTTAAAATTGGATTACATCATTAGCTTTTTTTTTAAAAAAAAATTAACTTCTACTTCAATGTTTCAGTTACTTCCCAAATTTGCCACACTGAATATTAATACTGTATGTATTATATCCGTTTCAATGAAATTAAGGAGGCTTCAAGTGTCAATTTCAATGTTGACCAAAACAAACAAAAAAAATCCTCTGTAATAATTTTGTTTTTCGCCCTTAATTAAAAGTCAAATCAGATATTAACAGGATTCATATCAGTCTATTTGATTTTTTTAGAGACAAAAGATTAAACAGAGCATATCGGTCGGATACCATTGGCAGAAAAAAAAACAAATATTTTGTTGAAAAAAAAAATGGGTGGAGGTTGACCCCCAAAAGGTGGGGGGGGGGGGGGGGCAGACGAGGAGGAGGAGACCGGGAAAGGGGGGGGGGTCACCTATATGCACTATGTTATAACAGAAACACGTGGACATTTTATTATTATGTCCACGTTTTGTTTTGTTCCCTTTTAGGCTTTATTTCATAAGAAGTAAAATTGCAGAATTCAAATGGTATCTCCATCATTTAGGCCCTGTTTCCATTGGGGTGAAAATTTGAACTTTTTTGAAAATTTCAACTTGTGAAAAATAGAAGAAACGTGGCCCCCGTCTATTCACTATCACAGGCCCCGGGATGGGCACGTTTGTTCAATTTTATTATATGCAGGGGCCACGTTTGTTCAATTTTTCACCAGTTGAAATTTTCAAAAAGTTCAAATTTTCACTCTAATGGAAACAAGGCCTTAAAAAGTTTAAACGCCTCGCGAACTCTTGAAACTTGAAAGTGTTTTAGAAACTAGAAGAGTAGCTCAATCACTTAAGGGTATATTTTCATGTTGATATCTTTCAAAATAAACTTTTTATGTGAGTTTGAAATATGACCAAACTTTAAGCAAGCGATATTCTTCAATTTTTTGTCTATAAAAAGTTTATTTCGAAAAAATATTAACATGAAAATACCCATAAGTGATTGAGCTACTCTTCTAGTCTCTTAAAACACTTTTTTAGTTTTTTACGGTGGTTTTAAAGTGTTAAACTTCCCTCCAAACTCTTGATTATATATGTTTTTTCAGGAGCAAAATTAAGCGAAACGAGAAAGCGTTTTAAAAACTAGAAGGGTAGCTCAATCACTTGAAGATATTTTCATATTGTTGATATATTTCAAAATAAACTTTTTATGTGAGTTTAAAAAGGACCAAACTTTAAGTAGACAATATTTTTTTAATATTTGTCTATAAAAAAAAAAGTTTATTTTGAAAGATATCAACATAATACACCCTTACGTGATCAGCTACCCTTCTAGTTTCTAAAACACAGTCAAATTTCTCTTCATTTTACACGTGAAAGACAAAATGAGCCATTTTAGGGTCAATTACACTTTTAAAACCACCTTTAAATTGTTTCTAAACAAAAGCTGATTTTAATATACAAACTAAAATTTTTCTTCATTTCTCTCTACTTAAGTATCAGTTTCAAGTTTTCTTAAATTAAATTCATAATTCCCCCCTTCTCTCTCTCTCTTTTCCTTTCTCTCTCTCTATCTCCTTGATAAATATCTTGCCCCTGGGTCCAAGCAAACTCTGTGGGCGGCCCTGACTCTCTCTCTCTCTCTCTCTTTCTACAGTGTAAATCCTACTTTTTATATATATATATATATATATATATATATATATATATATATATATATATATATATATATATATATATATATATATATATATATATATATATATATATATATAACTTAGCCTCCCCCATATTATAAAATAAAACTTCTACCCTGAAATTTGTAACCACAGGATCTCTCCTCCTTATTCCTCAAAACAAAAAAAAAGTCCCTTCATGTTCCATAATAAAATATTATTGTTTATTATGGAACTTCTGGAGAGAACTTTTTTTTTTTTATAGGATCTC
The DNA here is from genome assembly GCA_036925085.1 of Brachycybe producta. Classification (NCBI taxonomy): domain Eukaryota; kingdom Metazoa; phylum Arthropoda; class Diplopoda; order Playtdesmida; family Andrognathidae; genus Brachycybe; species Brachycybe producta. Next base: position 679,639 of record JAUPFP010000073.1, read on the forward strand.
TTATTTGTACCAAAACTGAGATATAAGAGACACAAAGTCATAAAGCTTCTGTGTGTTTTGTGTGTGTTATTTCTTTTGTTTTTTCATGAAATTGTGGGTGGGGGGAAAAATGGCTAATCTTGTACCAGTCTAGTCTGCTATTTTTGTTTAAAGGAGGTGGTGGTAGTGGTCGTTGAGAGGGGGGGGGGGAGAAAGAGAGACATAACTTTTGACGAATAAGATCCGGTGGGTCCTATGTTAAGATATGTATAGTCCCACCAATATGCTGTATATAACCATCTGCTTTTGGAATGCCAAAATAACTGGCAAAACATATTTTTTATACTTCTTTATATTCTGAAGATAGAACCATTTTTATATATTTTTCTCATGATGATGAGGATGAGGCTGGACAGATGTTTCTAGTTTTTAAACCCTCAGTCCCCCCTATATATATATATATATATATATATATATATATATATATATATATATATATATATATATATATAGATATATATCAATGTCTCTTTATTGTCAATTAAGTGAGGGTGGTGGGCGGTGAGGGTCATTGGGGGGAAGTATCTATAGGGGCATTGTGGAGGTGAGGGGCAGCTGAAAAATGGGCAACTGATTAGAATAAATTAATTAAAATTCTATACTTTTTTACCTTTTCCTAGATATGTGAAAATCACATTCAAGTTATTCTTTTTTTAAAGATTTGCTTCACTTAATTAAGAGTTGAAATTAAAATTGGAAGACATTTTTATCTTTTTTAATTAGAAAAAAAATAAATAATTGGGTTTTGGGTTAATTAATAATTTTTTTTTTCTCTTATTATTTGTGCTAAGAGGAGAAATAAAATTGTCATGTTAGAGAGTAGTTTAATCCTTGTAATAAAGGTTGTTATAGAAGGAATGTCCCTTTAGGGCAAATGGTTTTAGGGCAAATGTCCCTTTAGGGTAAATGGTGTTATGGAAAGTGTCTTTATGGCAAATGTTCCTTTAGGGCAAATGGATTTAGGACAAATGGTTTTAGGGCGAGTGTCCATAAGGCATGTGTCCCACACCCGGTTTAGAAATATGCACAACAATTAAGGTGGTATATAAATGTCTAAATGCTGTCTTTCAGGACAGCTAAATGAAAAACTCAAAATAAAGATTTGATCCAACTGTGACGTTTTTGATTTACTTTTCATATGTAGGCTATGTAATGCAAGGGAGCTAAACTGCAACAATTGCCAACTTTTGCAATATGAATCCACGGAGGCCCTTGGTTGCCATTACTAATCATTAGTCTCAAGATAAAAGTTACAAAAATCGAAAAAAAAAATTGATTTTAATTTGCAAGAAATACAATAATTGTAATTTTTTGTAAAGAAAATTGCAATATAATGCAATTTAGATTTTAAAAAAATGTATAATAAAATGTAATTTAGATACAAAATTTTTCAATAAAATGCAATTTTGCAAAATTTGCAAAAATGAAAACTTGTGGTTTAAACTTTTTTGAGACACTGGATTACATTACGAAAAACCCCCGTAAGTTCTTTTTAATGAAGTTTCCAACTTTTCATCGTCACCCACCCCCCTACTTTGACAGAATCAGTCATTTTGCAGATTGCCTAGGCAAACTGCAAAACCACCAAACTGCCAGTGAATCTGCTAAAAAGTCAACACCTAAAATGTATTGAATTTTGCAGATTCACTAAAAGTTTGGTGGTTTTTTTTTTCAGATTGTCTACGCAATCTGCAGAATGACTGATTCCGCAGATTGCCAGTAACATATATAACTCCACCAAGTTTTGATCAATTTTCTCCAAAGTTGAATGCAGACTTGAATCTAGGTTTTTCGAATAATTTAGTGAGAATCCAGTCTTTTCCAAAAGTTTTTCTCGAAGTGAGAAATCTAGTTTATTAAATGCCATTTTTTAAAATTTGAAATGCAGTTTTTTTTTAATTCAAAATGCAATTTTGTTTTCCAATTCGATTTGCAATTTTTTTTAAATACAAAATGCAATATTTTTTTTTTTTCAAATTTCTTTTTTTGGCAATTTTTCTGGTTGTTTTATTCTTATGTAAAGAAAAAAAAATCCCGACATTTTTCAAACTTGAACAAATATTTTATTTTGAAATATAATCATCATATTTTTTTAAAAAAAATAAACATTTAATGTCTCTTTAACGTGTGTCTATTGAAATAATTTATTATTTTATTCTTTTCATTTTTATATTAATTTAAAATTTTAATATAAATTTATTTGCTTTATGTTGTTGTTGTTGTTGTTGTTATGTGTAATGTGTTACTATTGACCATTGGCTCCATTGTAAGTTGTTTATCTAACCTTTTGTGGCCAATTTGAATAAACTCCATTTAATTTCTAAAAAACTAAATTTGAAAATTTCAATTTTAATTGCAAATATAAATAAATAAAACAAGATTGTTGAATATTATTTCAAAATGGCCGCCAACAACTTCGGAAAGGGAAGAGGGGGGGGATTGATTTTTTATTGTTTTTTTGTTACAAAAGACTTCATTATTTTTAGTCATACTTGAGTGATATCATATTTTGAAAAAAAAAAAGGTTAAGTTTAAAAAAATATATAAAGACCTCGGTCTAATTTTGTAATTCATAGTTAGTTAGTCAACTATGTGACAAATGTTTCTCTCTATTTTAACTGAAAAACAAAATTGCACATAAAGTGACAAAAAAAAGACAATGTCCTCATAATAATAATTGTTAAGATACTCACCATTAAACACAAACTCAAGTGTGGTGGCCCCCTTTTTTTATTAATAATTAATTAAAATCACCAATTTTAGTCTTTAATGGTTAAGTTTTTAACAGCACAAAGAATTAAAGAAATTTAACAACTTAAACTTTATGCAAAGCAGTCAGCAGTTAAAAATAACATCCACGTTAAACTATTAGTTTAAGTTACTTTTAAAGTAGTTTATTGGAATAGTGTATCAACTATTTAAAAATAATTAATAATTAGTTAAGATAAGATAGTTTATGAACAAACAACAACTGATTTTTAAAACTCTCTTGTTTATTCCGCACTTTCAGAAGAGCAAAATGAAGAAAAAAAATAGAAAAAAATTGTTTTTGAAACTAGAAGAGGGTAATATTTTTCACGTGGATAAATCTTTCAAAATAAACTTTTGATGTCAGTTTAAAAAAAAAAAATAATCCAACATATTAAGCTGATGTTAATTTTTTACTTTTTGTCTGTAAGACGTTTATTTCGAAAGATACCAACATTAAAATCTCCTTCAGTAACTGAGCAACTCTTCCAGTTTCTAAAACACTTTCAAAGTTTCTCTTCATTTTGCTTCTAAAAGACACAATAATCAGAGTTCGAAAGAGGCTTTTACACTTTAAAACCACCTAAACCAACTACAACCATTTTTAGTAGTTAACAACCATATTTAACCAGAAGAAGAAAAAAAAAAAGCTAAAAACTTTAGAAAAAATCGTAATTTTATTTTAAAATAAAATTAATCAAACTTGAGTAAATTATAATTAAATTAATTTATAACTTATTACAATTTGACTCTATGCAAATTTGTAGGCTTAAGTTGTGATGAATAGGATTTTACGGGAATTAATTACAAAAGAGGCCACTAGATAGAGTCACGTGAATTCACGTGGCCACGCGGCCCTTAGATCTCTATGGACGTGGTTATAAGTTCATGGAGCGAATTTACGGGAACAAGTATGTAGGTTTTTAAAAGCATTTTTTTTTAAACAAAACTCATTGTGTTTTCGAAACTTAATGAATTAATGAGGCAAGTGATGTATTTTTTTGTGATGATCTGTTCGGAAACAATTATTTAATAACAGTTTTATCTGCGTTTTAGCAGATAATGGCAAAAACCAAAAATCGGCGTTTTAAAACTGTCATAAAAACGATTATTACCAAACAGAACTTCACAAAAAAGGATTCACTCGCTTCATTTACTCATTAAGTTTCGAAAAAACAATGAGTTTTGTTTAATAAATGCTTTTAAAAGCCTACATACTTGTAACCAGTAAATTCGCTCAATTAACTGTTTTCCCCTCCCCCCCCGTACAATTTATGGGCGTGGCCAATGTGCAGACACAGGCAATTAGAAATCGGGACATACAGAAGTTGGCTCCGCCCTTTTTATGACAACCGGCAACTTCTAATTGGTTGGTTATGTAGTTTGACCTCACATGCTCCACCTTTTTCAACGTCGAACCACACAACAAACCAATTAGAAGTTGCCGGTCGTCATAAAAAGGGGCGGAGCCAACTTCTGTATGTCCCGATTTCTAATTGCCTGTTGTGCAGACATATAGCGATGGTAACGCCGCCCTAGGAGCACGATTTATAAGTAAAAACCTAATGGGTCACTCCTTAAGATTTTTTTTTTAAAAAAAACTAGAAAAGCCGTTAAAAAAAGATAATAAGCAGTAGTAGTTGAAACTAACTAATACAATAACTTTAAATGTACATGTAATTTAAACTAGTTTCAAACATAAAGTAGTTAACAAGTAGTTAAAAAACTATTTTTATGTTTTTTTTTTTTTGCAAATTTTCTCAAATATAATAATATTGATATTTTAAATACTTTATTACACTTTTTGTCACATAACATTTCTTAGTTATTATCTCAAATTGCTGATTTTATATTAGAATTTATCTCAAACGGTCTATATATTTTTTTAAGAAAAAAAAAATTATAACCATTTGTTAAGTCTCTTCTTAATTTACATGTGTGAATTAATTAGACCAACGAAAGAAAAAAAAAACACCAAATAAACCAAGTCTCTTATTTAAATAAGGAATATGTCATTAAATTTTGTTAACTGTCATTGCTTGAAGACTCCAGAAGACAAAACAAAAATTATGCAAATGAGGCAACAGTAGTTAAGAACCATTTAAAGAGACGTGCTTATCTTGTTAAGATATCTTTCAAAGATTAATTCACATGATAAGAATTAATTTGAGGGTGAGATTTCAGGCAAGAAAAGGAGGGGCGAGAAAACAAAGGCCTCACACTCAACTCAAGTGCCTGAATCACGCACACCCCACCACCACCACCACCACCACTTCATCAAAGAAGCATCACACACCTCTTTGTGGGTGTGTCTTGTGTGCGTGCGGGCTCACATATCTGCAATCAATTGTAATCTTTCTCTTCATGTTATACCTTGTACACACATGAGTTACATGAATTCAAATTAAATGTATTTAGGTGAATTATACGGAATCCAGTTAAGGACATGAACACAAATAAAAAATTTAACTTTATTTATTAATATTTTAAATTGAAATACTAAATCAATATTTTAATGTCAATAGTTTATATTATTATATTTAAGTATTTACTCAATATTTTCAGATTAATAACTGAATAAATTGAATTCGATATATTGTTTGTTTGCCCTTCACAGGGCTCTGTAGAACACGTTTATTATTTAAATGCATTTAAATTTTCAGGTGTGTACTAAGTATTATACCTAGTACACACCTGATAATTGAAATTATATCGAATTCAATTTATTCAGTTAATAATCTGAAAATATTGAGTTAATACTTAAATATAATATATAAACTATTGACAAAATATTGATTTAGTATTTTAATTTAAAATGTTAACGATAAAGTCAATTTTGATTTAGTTCATGTCCTTAACTGGATTCCGTATAATTCACCTAAACACATTTAATTTGAATTTATTTAAATCAGGTGTGTACAAGGCATTATACGTAGTACACACCTGATAAGTTAAATGCATTCAAAGTGTGCATTCAAAATTCTACAGAGCCCTGTGAAGGACAAACAATATGTCGAATTCAATTTATTCAGGTTAATAATCTGAAAATATTGAGTTAATACTTAAGTATAATAGAAACTATTATATAAAGATTCGAAAGACGAAAAAAGCAACGAAGATTCAACTTTTCGAATCTCGAATATTTTTCAAGATTCGCTGAATTCGAGAATTCGAATGTCAAAAGCCCAAGAATAAAAAGCCCAAATTAAAACATAAAATTGTTAATTTTAATTAACACCTCATAATCCCTACTCCAGGCTTATCAAATATGAAACAAAAGATGAGGAAGATATGCCTTTAATTCTCTCTCTCCGTCCCACCCACAAAAATTTAAAACAAAAGCAAATTTAACTTTATTTACCGCTTGACTCAATTACAAAAACCAATTGTGACCAAAAAAAATTAAAAAAAAAACCCCTCCAACCTTCACCTTCAAAAAATTATACAAACAGAAATAAATCTAACTATAAAAGAGATCTTATCTTATTAATAAAAAAAAAAACAGATAAAAGGGGTTTCACAATAATCACTAAAATAAAAAAGGAACCACCAACAACCACCCTTTTCTTAATGATGAACCATATCCTCTTCTGATAAAAATCTTTTCCCCCAAATTTTTTGTTCTTGATTATCATTTGAAATAAAGAGAGATGGACTGAGAGATGAGATTGAAACAATAGATCATCATCACAATCATCATAATCATGAATGAATAAAAAAAGATTATCTCTCTATCTCTCTATCTATCATTATGTTGAAAATTATGAAAAGGTATAACTAAGCTAGCTTCTCATATCATAATTAAAAATATTAATAATAAAGCAAGTAGTCTTTGCAATCATTTTTAATCATCACAACTTGTGAAAAGAAGAAGAAGAAGACGAAAAAAAAAATTTAAATTAGCATAATATCAAAGATATGATGAGGTCCTAACACGCACAAAAAAAATATGATTATTGCTATTATTATAATAACTAGGGCTCGGATTTTTATGCAACATCAAAGCAAGTGTTTCTCAATCTGTGGTTTCCCAAATGTGGTCCCATCGTGATGTAATAATCCCATTTAGATTAACCAGCAATTATCGTTATTTTTTTAAAATAAAAAAAACACTTGGTTAGAGGCTAGAACTCCAGTTGACAACTGATAGGACCCAGACAATCTAGACTCTAACCAGCCATTTTATTATTAAAAAATTGGCACTTGGGGGTAACAGGTTGAGAAACATTTGCTTTGATAAATGCATAAAAATCCGAGCCTTAAGTATAACAATAGTGGAACACAAACACAACACAACACAATCGTTCAAAATGAAACTTTCTCTCACAAATAAATAAAAGGCGGGGTGTAGCAACCAATTATACATTGAAGAGACTCAATGGTGTCATTAATATTGGTATCATCCTCATCATCAGAGATAATAATAATAAAAAAAGTGTGGTTCACACTTACCCAAATTAAGAATCAGCATCACCGACCAAAATCAATCAGATAAAAAAAACACAGCCTGATGAAGATAACAGATTGCAAAAAGAAACACGAGCAATATTTATAATCTGAAAAACAATTAAAAGGAGGAAACCTCATTAGTATTCATAAAATTAGAAATACAGAGATGGTACAAAATGATAATTTGCATCAGAATTTAAATATAACTAGGGGCTCGACACCATTTTATGCAAAAATCAACAAAATGTTTCTCAATCTGTGACTCAAGACTACCCCCCTCCCCCAGCCAAGAACCAACTGTGAAGTAACAATTCCATTTAGAGCAATAACAATTATGGGATTTTTAATCAAAAAACACTTATTAGAGGCTAGAACTTTCTAGTTAACAACTGATATTAACCAAACATGTAGCCTCTAAACCAGCCTTTTTGATTAGAAAAAAAAAACATAAATGCGATACATTGTTGCAGGTCAGAATCGCAACTGACGCGATTCAGACCCGCAACATTGTTCCATGTCCACACTCCACACCTATACTCAGTTTCTCTCTCCGTCCTTCTGGTTTTCACCATGTCATTAACAACCTGCGGAAGTGGCCCTTTCAATATGTGCTTACACTGTCATTGATCGAGAGGGGCCAATAAAACAGAAACAGTGGTGGGCACTTAAGCTCTTCTCAGCCGAGAACACATTGAGTTCACCCTGAAATTAGGAGATGGGGAGCAGGAGTTAGAAATCCCCAAAACACAATTTAACACAGGAGATCCTCAAGTAGGTTAACAGTAATTTTAAAACCTTGTCTTTAATAAATAGTATAAACTGAGCTCTTTGAGTCTTTGTGCGTGTTTCAAAAAGCGGTCCACACTATGAAATGTTTTGCAACAATTATATATATTAAGCCCTGTCTTTCTGTGTTTCCTTTTTGTCTGTGATCTAAAAAAGGACAAAAACCTTGAACCACATCGGAATTTATATAAAATTAAATGAATAAAAGAACCGCTTTTTTTTTCTCAAGGTCAACTATATGTTGGACTCTCCCAATCCAAGAATCCCATGATATTAAATTGGAGAGGGGGAAAAGGTTGGAAAGTGTAGAGGGGGGGGGGAGAAAAAGAGAGAGAAAAACGTGGAGGGAGAAAAAAGTGAGACGGGGTGACTGAAATTGAAATAAAGAAGTAAAAAAGGAACAAACGACGCGCATGCGCACACCAGAGAAAATGAAAAACTCATTTTCTCTTTCAAATATAAAAAGGGGAGGGGATAATAATAGCAAAATTAAACTACAGTTTATTACAGGCAATTGTGCCCAGCATTAGAATTTCTTTTGCTCAGCCCTTTTATGAACGTCATCATTTTCTAATTGGTTTGTTACTTGGTCTGACGTCATAAAAGGGCGGAGGAAAAGAAATTCTAATGCTGGGCACAATTGCCTGTGAATTTTGCTACCGTCATTTATGACGGGTTACCCCACTAGTTTAATATATATTAAGCTTTGTCTGTTTGTGTATAACACTGTACAAACAAGGACAAAAACGTTTAAGCACATCATAATTTATTTAAATTTAAATGAACCGGTTTTTTCTGATGGAAGTATTCTTCTATCTTGGAAGTATTTGAATAAAATAGTTAAATAATTTTAGTAGCAAAATTAAACTAGAATTTTGCTCCCGTCATTTATGACGGGTTACCCCACTAGTGTTTAAATGTTTCCCATTTTGATGGGAATCACAGAAACTTGAATCTGAGCTGACGCCATTCAGCCCCGAAACATTTCAACATTGTTGCAGTGGGTCTGAATCGCGTCAGACCCGCAACATTGTATCACAATAAAGAATCCTGGTGTGTTCCTACCCTTAACAGGTGGCAATTTAAACCACCACTTAAGAGGGTTACAAAGTAGATTAATTCCTAAACATATTCATAGATGGTGCTCGCATCGTTGGTTATTATGTATATAGGACATATGGTAATTTTTTTGCTATGTATTAGAGGCTACAACGGACAAATTTTTTCCGCCATCTTGGATGTCCGTTAGCGTGATTTAAGTCACCAACGTATTTTATTTGCTTTTTTCTAGCAAATTTTTTTAAATTTTGAAAAAAATAAATATAAAAATAAAAGATTTAGCGAAATTTCGTAATAAAATAACAATTTTAGTTAGGGAAGACACTATAAAACAAAAACGTAAACGAAATCATTCACCTTATATACGGCGATTTGTGTGGCAATTTTTGACTGAAAAATCGCTACTAAAGGTAGATTTTTTTATATTTTATTGTTCTTTGCACTTAAAATTCTTACCTTAATCGGAAATCTTCTATGTAGGGTTGGTTATTCTTTTTAAAACGACGTCGTTTTCGATCGAAGCGGTGGAAAAATGGCGTCGTTTTCAACTTTCTCAAACGGCGTTAAACCGCTTCTGCGCATGCGCGCTCATTTCGATTCAAACGAAATTCAAATACGTACTCTCTAACCAGGCCTTGACTGAATCAGATTCTTATTGATTGAGTTTTACTTCAATATAAAAATAAACGTAAGCAATTAGGTAATAAAATTTGATTGTTCTTATAGAAAACAAATAAATCTACCACCACATTTTTTTATTTTACTATTATCTCCTTTGCAAAAATAAGATAATGGATACCAAATATGTAGCTTTTTTTCTTCTATGAGATTTTGCATAGGGAAAAAAAAACACCTTTTTAAATACTTAATTAAAAATATTTAAAGGGAGATTTAAAGTCTGAAAAATCATTAATCTGTTCCATTAAACAATCTAATATTTATTACAGTTTTAATCACATTTTAAAAATTTATATGTCTCCAGATAATGGCTACCAAACCTAACTGTATGTTTGAAATTTAAATTAGCATTATGTCTATGCTAATTCAATACAAGTGGCGCCTCTGATGTCAGACACTGCAATCAATGTCGTCTGTCAAAAGAAAACGTCCGTGACGCTTCTGTAACCCTCTTAAGAACCTTCCAAGAGACACTCTGTATTCATATCTCATTAAAAACAAAAGGCAAATTTTTAATAAAAACAAACAGGAACAAGAAGATGTCTTTATTCCCACAAATCAACTTTCATTGTATAAAATATCGATCAATCTCCTTTTTTTAAGAAAAGATGACAAAAAAGAAAAATATGTTGAGAGAGAAAAGAGAGACAATGACATTTAAAAAAGAAAAAGGATGTCTCTCTTTTGTCAAACAAAACTTAAGTCTCTTTTCCCTACAAAATAAAAAATATAAAGATGGCGATGATAATAATAATAATAATAATAATAATAATAATAAAAAACCTTTGTAATAACTTATGATGTCATTCATATTAAATGGAAGACAATATTTATGAATGAACATTTTTCTTCAAAATTTTTTTAAGAGGGGTGTACGGAGCCCTGTAAAGGACATGCGACATTTTTTTTTTAAATCTCGACATTTCGACTTAAATCTTGACATTTCGACTTTAATCTCTACATTTTGACTTTAATCTCGACATGTCAACTTTTAATCTCTTTTATTCGGTCAAATGTTAATTATGCCATGTTGCAATAATTTCATTATTAGAGTATTGTGCGCGCAACATGGCATAATTAACAATGACCGAATAAAAGAGATTAAAAGTCGAAATGTCGAGATTAAAATCGAAATTTCGAGATTCTGGAAAAAGTGGAAATGTCGAGATTTTAAAAAAAATCTCGCATGTCCTTTACAGGGCTCCGTAGGGGTGTGTTGTTTTCAAGTTGTTTTTATTTGGAAAGATTCTCAAAGATGGGAGAGAAAAAATGTCTATTGTTTTAGAAAATTCAAGAGATGAAAGAGATTAATGTTAGGGCACCATATATTTACCCAATTTGGCCCCTTTTTTGAGAAAATGGGCTTATACTATTGGGCATGAATTTCCCTACTAATTGCAAAAGGTGTTTTTCTTCAAAAATAATTAACTGACAATCAATCTATAATTAAAAAAAATCGTTTAAAATAACTCAATAACCAGTTTTTTTCAATTATTTCTACAATTTATTTAAAAAAGTAGCCATTTGCAAACTATGCAAAAACAAAGAGAACAATGGAAATACAACTTTTCAGAAGCAACATTATAAAGAGATGGAAAGTGTTTTAAGAGACTAGAAGAGTAAATGAATCGCTTAAATGGATTTTCATGTTTGATATCTTTCAAAATAAACTTTTCACGCCAATTTTAATTTCTATATTTCAGTTTCAATGTGGAATAAAAAGTTTATTTTGAAAGATATCAACATAAAAATCCTCTTTAATTTGGTTTATGGACAGCTGATTTTCGAAATCTTGATTATTATATGTATTTCAAGATCATAATAAAAAAAACTAGAAAGTGTTTTATAAACTAGAAGGGTAGCTCACATTCGATTAAGTCTTAAGAATATCTACCTGTTGATATAATTTAAAATAAACTTTTTATAGACAAAAATTGAAAAAAAAATATTGCCTGTTAAAGTTTAGTCATTTTTCAAACTCACATAAAAAGTTTATATTGAAAGATATCAACTTAAAACACCCTTAAGTGATTAAGCTGTCCTTCTAGTTTCTAAAATACTTCCAAGTTTCTCTTTATTTTTCTTCTGAAAATAACAAACAAATAATCAAGAGTTTTTATAGAGGCGTTAACATTTTAAAACCACTTTTAAAAACAAAAAATATTAAAAACTAGAATAGTAAAAGAGAATGTATTAGATCTATTTTCATGATTTTGATATCTTTCTTTCAAAATAAACTTTTTAATAGACGAAACATTTTCAAAATTACAAACAAAAGCTTATTTTGAAAGATAATCAACATAAAAAAAAACACCCTTATCTGAACGAGCTACCCCTTTCTAGTACCTAAATCGCAATCAAGTTTGTCTTAATTTTGCTGAACCACCTTCAGGGCTGATTTTTCTACTTTGATTTTAGGCCTCAAGTCAGTCACAATGGAAAAGTCCTCGCCCTTAAGTGTGTGACCTCAACTGATTAAACTATAGCCATAGCCTCTTAATAATCAAGATTTTTGTTATACTTAAACTACATTATGGTTGACTAGTTAGCACCTAAATAGATAGGAGATAATAATAATAATAAAAAAAATATGACCAATTGTGATTCTTGCATTAAATTTCAACCCATAAAAAGCAAATCAGAAAAAAAAACAAAAATATTTGAAATTCGTTCAACCTCAAAGCGGTCACCAAAAATAAACATGTCATGCATGTTTGTTTTTTTTAATATTCTGTATTCTACAAAACAAATCCACGGTGCTCTTTCCAGTATATAAAATAAATTTGCTTCACTGATCACACAGGTCCAGTTAATTTATCAAAATGAAACTTAACAACAAAAAAAAAAGTTGTGGACGCACAGAAGCAAATTAAGAAGAAAAAAAACCACCCACCCTCTAAAATTATGCAAATTTTAAATTTTTTTTAAAGTTGACAATTTTTTTTGTCTCTAAATACACTTGGCGGATACGCAAAACTGACTTTTAAATGTAAAAAAAAAACTAGGAAGACAAAAATGTTGTAAAGCAATTAAAAACTGAACATCAACATCACATAAAATTTTTCTTTTATGATTATTATTTTTAAAAAAGTCTTGCAAATTAACCTTTTAACAAAAAAGAATGGACATTTTAGAACAAAGTGGACATGAGTCATAAAAGAAGAATAAAGACAAAAAAGAAAGCTATTAAAATATGGCCGATTTCAATTTTTATGATCATTTTTATTCTTCATTTTTATGATGATTTATTATTTTTAATATTCAAAAAAATCATATTAATATTTTATTATACACCTGCCACAAATTTTTTATTATTATTTCATTTCTCGTATTTAATATTATATATATTTAATATGCCCTAATTACAAACTAATTACAAATTCACACAAGAGTTATCTAAATCAATCACAACATTAAAGAGTTGAAAACTGGAATGATTACTCTCTCTCTCTCTCTCTCCTTCAGGGGACTCGCTCTTGAGCAATCTTAAAGCCGAGATTACACCGAGGAAAAATTTGTGCGGCATGCATACTGTGGCAAGCAACATCGTGTAGCATACTGATGCAATGCGGCACCAAAAAAATCTTGCAGCATGCGCCATTCCTATTACACATGAAGCTACAACTTGCTTTGTGTCACCTGTGTTCGTGCTCGTTTGACAACTCCATCGTTTAGGTGTAAAGAAGGGATTACACCGAGAAAACATTGCGCAACACTGTGGCATGTGGCATGCGACACTGTGGCAAGCGTCGTGGCGGACAATGTTTTGTCTGTGGCATACTACAAATGTGACATGTTGCACGTTGTCGCCATTGTTTCCGATCCAAGTGGTAACAAACGGATGACGCATGCCACATTCACGGTACACCTATATACAAGGGAGTGGTCAAACAAGCCCAGACACACAGGCGGCACAAAATAGTTATAGCTTCTAGTGTAATAAAAAATGTCGCATGCTGCAAGATTTGTTGGGTGCCACATGTAACAGTATGCTACACGATGCCGTGTGCCGCAATCCGCATGCTGCACAATGTTGCCTTGGTAAAATCCCGGCTTAACGTGACTGCGGCATGCGTCATTCGTTTGTTTCTACACGGATTGGAAACAACGACGACAATGTGCAACATGATGCATGGGTCACATTTGTAGCATGCCACAGAGGAAACGATGTGCGTCATGTCGCATGATTTTGTCGTATTCTACATGTTTCATGATGTTTCCTCGGTGTGATCCCGGCTTTTGATTCACTAAGAACAAATTTTTCAAGAAGGAAACTTAACGCTTGAAACCCACAGCCCCCGCAACTGCAGGGAGGGGGGGGGGGTGGCATCCGAGGTTTTGAGGGCGCATTTTGGGGGTGCAAAGGGACGCAGTGTTTTAAAAAGCATGGGGGCGGCAGATAAACCAATCTCGCGAACCATTCGGGACCTGTTCGATAACAGAAACAGAACGCGGTTCAGATAGGACCTCGAGAACAGTTATCAGAGCTGTTCGCGAACCGGTACAAAGTTCGCTCTTGAGGCGGTACCATCAAAAAGGGTTCGTTCTCGAACATCTGTCGAATAGAGAACCAGGGTCTAGACTGGAGTGAGCTCGTCCCGCCAGTTTATTAATTATTATAATCATTACACCTTCATGGTTTGATGACATCTTTAATAAAAACTCGAGAGCTGTACGCCATGCAAACGCGCTTGTTTTTGTTGTTGTTTTTTTGGTGCAGACGTTATGCTCGCGAGCTGCTCTCGAACTGTTCGCGAACATCTAATTTTGGTTTATCCGCAACTTTACAAGCACATTAGCAAATGACGTGATGCACGCCATCTAATGTTCAAACAACTCCGACAATCGCGATTTCTTTGTTAAGGGCACTTGAGTACACTTCAGGAGTCAAGAGACTCTCGTGTATATTTCTAATGAGACTCTCAAAATCCAGGCAACCTTTGGCAAACTAGATAGGAAACGTCTTTAGTCTTTGCAGTAATTAACTAATAATAATTAGTTCATCTGTCAAGTGACGCTTTTTGTTATTTTTATGTATTTTTTCTTAATTAGTTTGAAAATTCGTATCGTAAAAATCTGATTTTTTTTTTTCGTTCAAACTAAATTCTGTCCAATTAGTCATTAATTTTTCTCCCTCTTTTTCAATTAAAAAAATTTTCTTCCTCTCAAAAAGAGAGAAAAAAGTTTTTTTCACAAAATTTAAAACTGAAAAAAACCCTTTTTACAAGCTTTTATTTAAGTTGACATGACCGTTGTCTGGTTTGCGTGGACTTGTATTTTTCCTATTTTAACTAACTTCCCCCATAACCTGGAGAGCTGAAATTTTGTACACTGCAGCCTCAAACTAGTGCGACCTGTTAATCTATCAAATGTCCACGGGTCCTCGACTGAAGGAACAACCGTCGAACTAGCTGTCGTCAATTTGGGCCCTGAAATCATTGCATGTGGACAGGCCTACGTTGCTTTGAGTCGCGTTCGATCCCTAGAAAGACTTCAAACTGAAGCGCTAGATTGCGCTAAACTCACGTCTGGCAACATAGGCAATAAGAAAGCAGCATTGGAGGAAATGCAACGATTACGGCAGCTTCCACATTACAGAATTTATGTTGCTCATTATTCATTCATTACAGTATTTACTCCAGTAATTACTCTATATTTAATTAAGCTTTGCCACCAAAAAAACCAAAAATGCCAATACACCAATTCACCAAAGAAACAACACCCAAAGAAAAAAATCACACCCTGTGACCTATACTTTCAGATAGCTGTTTGGAGAAGTGACCTACATTCTTAGATATGAACTGTAGGTCACTCAGTGACCTACACTTTTTACAGTCTGGGGGCTGTGTTCCCCCAGACCCCCTGCAACAAACTTAATCCCACCTAATCACTAATATAAAAAGGTGGTATAATGGGTATGAACACTTGCCCTAAAACCATTTGCTCTAAAGAGACTTGCCCTAAAACCATTTGCTATAAAGAGACTTGCCCTAAAACCATTTGCCCTTGTGGGACATATTGCCTAAAACCATTTGCCGTAAGACCACTTTTTTGTTCTCTCTTTTCATACGGTTTAGTGTCTTTTGGTGGAGCATGTTAAATAGGTTCTGTGTGCAACAGGCATGCAAACAATGCGAAATGATGTAAATTTACACTAATAATTAGAGCAAATGTCCTTTCAGGGCAAATGGTTTTAGGGCAATTGGTTTTAGGGCAAATGTTCTTTTACTGCAAATAGTTTTATGGCGAATGGTTTTAGGGCAAATGGCTTTAGGGCACGTGTCTTTAGGGAAAATGTCTCACATCTGTAGGTCACCGAGTGACCTACAGTTCTGAAGTCACCTAGTGACCTACGATTAGTCCGTCCCCACTTATGTAGTTCCAAAAACCAAAAAAAAAAAAACATGTCTTAGAAATAAAAGCCTGTACCAAAAAAAAACGTAGTTTTCAGATATTTACTTGTTGACAAAATAACTATTTTTTTTTACCAATAAATGGTTATTAATCTACAAATCGTGTGAGTCAAACGTATCTTTTGAATTTCTGATCCACCTTTGTATTTTGACCTTATTTCAGGCTCACCTCTGTATATATAGTTAATAGAACTCAATGGATCTCTCATCATCCATTGTATCTCTTTCTCTCCCTTTCAGACTATTCTCTAAATCATTGTTATCTCACCCACGACACATTCATTATTTTGCATTTTATCAAGATTTGCATCACATATTACACACAGGATGCCTAATTAAAACATCACGAGCAAATCCTAATTAGCAACACTTTTTTTTTTAAACAACAAAAAAAAGTGTAACAAAGGAGTCTCTCCATATTATATTGTTTTTGGTGTATGTTACCCATTAGAAACCACTTTGAAAACCACAAGGAACCAGCCACCTTCTAATAATACATATATCTAAAGCCCTTGGCACACAGACCACTTTTTGACTGCATCTTTACGATGTTTTTTTTATGACTGTCGTATTGTAATATACTGTAAACCAAATCAAATGGCAGTCATACGACAATATTTTATCTTAATAATATTTTGTCAATTTGCTCTTGTGACTGTTACAAGGTTAGGAGCTACAATTGAAAATTGACTGTCATAGAACTGTCTTATTTTCACTATGTATAAATGACACCCCATCGACTTAAAATTTCAAACATTAAATAAAAAAGTATATTTTTCAAGATATCGACAGGAAAATAGCCTATTAAGTTATTCAGTTACTCTTCTAGTTAATAAAAACAAATTCAAATTTCTCTTCATTTTGAAACTGAAAACCAGAATAATCAAGAGTTCAAAAGATGTTTTACACTTCAAAACCAGCTTAAGAGGCTACATCGCAAAATTACTTCGAAAAATCTCCACAAGGAGCACTAGCATCGTTTTTATATTGAGCCCATACACCCAATATTAAAGAAAAAATGTTAATTTTTAAAATACACACACAGTCGTGGGTGGCAATATGTTTATTTTTCATATTTAAAGTTGTCCAATTTTAATGGTTAAAAGTGTAATGTGCACCTTGAATATATGCTGATCTAGTGATAGAACGTCAATAAATTAGAAAGTGTGCTTCTATTTAAAAAAAAAATATTTAAAAATCGCGAATTTTTAACTACATTGAGTAAAAAAACAAAGCAACCATTAAAATATTCATAAAAATACCTGAAATTTTTTTTAAATAACAGAAAAATGAAGTAAACCACAGTGACGCCAACACATTGGTCCACATACTGATATATTGTTTTTTTTCTAAATTATTTTTAGGTATTTTTACGATTCAAAACGATGCTAGTGCTCTTAGTGGAAATTCTTTGAAGTAATTTTTCAATGTAGCCTCTTTATAGTGTTTTCATGCTGCTATTGTTGAAAATAAACTTTATACAGACACAAATTTTAAACTAACATAAAAAGTTTATTTTGAAAGATATCTAACATAAAAAGTTTATTTTGAAAGATATCTAATATAAAAAGTTTAGTTTGAAAGATATCTAACATGAAAATAGCTTTGAAGTGATGGAGTTACCCTTCTAGTGTATAAAACTCTTTCGAGGCTTTCTTAATTTTGCTCGTGAAATACAGATTAACCAGAGTACGCGGTTTTTACACTTTAAAACACAATTTACTACTTTTTTTTATTAAAAACTAGAACGGTAGACCGAATTACTTAATAGTATTTTCATGTTGATATCTTTCAAAATAAACTTTTTATGGACAAAAATTTTGTCTTCTGACTTATTAGTTGGTTCATTTGTTTATATAAACTGGCATAAAAAGGTTATTTTGAAAGATATCAACATGAAAATAGCCTTAAGTGATTGAGTTACCTTTCTAGTTTTTAACACACTTTTAAAAGTTTCTCTTAATGTTGCTTCTGTTTACACTTTAAAACAAACAGCTTAATTTAAATAACTTATTACAAATTGCTAGTAATTTAGCAGAGTAACAAAATTATATTGGCTGGTTTTGCAAATTAACTAGTGCATTTGCAAAATGACGACTGATTGCTCAACTTTGACGAGCAATATACATATGAGGCGTGCATTTCCATAACGTTGTAAACGCCATGCTAGGGTAAAATACGTTTTTAATCGAAAATGGGTTGTAAACGCCATGTTATATTTATACTGTTCCTAGTGGTAAAAAACGTAAATAGAATTGTTGTGCAAGTCATAACGTTGCAACAGCCAATAGCAATTCGAATGGCAACATGGCCAACAACTTATTGACTATAGTCACGTTGTAAACGCCAACAAGAAACGTATGCTGACAACCTGTCAGCATATGTTGCAATGTTGGCATTTACAACGTTTTTTTTTTTTTGAAACTGTAGTTAAGTTTGAATTTTTTTTAAAAAAAATATTCTAATAATTTTTAATACATTTGCTTCATTTCTTAGCTTCCTGTAAATTTATTACAATATTTTATGAGTTTACTGCAACTCGTTTAGTAGGAAATTTGTTTTTTTTTTCTTTCTATCTCCTGAAAAAGTTCAATTTTTGGCATATACAACGTTTTGAAAATGCACGCTTCATATATCAAATGCATCAGTAAAACAAGAGTGACACCAAACATAAAATATTGTTCTGCATCAGTTGGTTAATTTTCATGTGAAACGGACACAACAACAGCCACAAAAAAAATATTATATATATTTCAAAGACACAATTTGATCTGGTTCACTTATTTTCGCCAATTTTAAAAGTGGCAGAAATTACATTTTTTTGTCTACATGTGAATGTACAGTATTATACAGTATATATATAGCTCATAGTATATTATGTTTCAACACATTATATCAATTACAAAAGTGCACCAAAGGTGAACACAGATTAGTAAAAAAGATAAGCTTCAATTGCAATGATAACAACAACTTGAAATCAAAATCAGATTTATGCTAATGATAAAAGTTCCATTGCAATTAGATGAAAGCAGGCGAGCAAATATCTGTATCTTTTTGCAGTGACCACGGATCGAAATTTTCTAAGTGTTATAAAAGATAATAAATAGAGCTCGGATTTTTATGCAAAATATCAAGTAAATGTTTATCAATTTGTGGCCCACATGTCATTTACTGTGTGGAGTAATCATCATTCAACATCATTAGAGCAACTGCACTTATGCTTTTTTTTTTCTAATTAAAAAAAGGCTGGTTAGAGGCTACTGGCTACTATCAGTTGTGAACTAGATTTCTAGTCTCTAACCAGTGTTTTTGATTAAAAAAATTACAATTGTTGGATGATCTAAATAGGTTTGTTACTTCATAAATTCGTAATTGGGCCACAGATTAAGTAACATTTGGTTGATATTGCATAAAAATCCGAGCATTAATATTAAAAAAACTAAAAATAAAAATCCTAATTATTTTTTTAGAAACAAATTAAGATGGTTTATGACTAGAACTCTGATTATTCTGTCTTTCAGGAGGTCTTCTAGAAGGTGTTTTAGAAACTAGAAGGGTGGCTCAGTCACTTAATAGTTTATTTTGATGCTGATATCTTTCAAAATAAACTTTTTAAGAGCCACAAATTAAAAAGTATTGTTTGTTTTTAAAGTTGGGTCATTTTCAAACTCACATAAATTTTGAACTTTTTTTAAAATTTCAACTGATAAAAAATATAACAAACGTGCCCCTCCCCCCGGGCCTCCGCCCCACAACACGGCTATTCACTATAATTGTCCGGAGGCCACGTTTATTCTATTTTTCACTAGTTGAAATTTAAAAAAAAAAGTTCAAATTTTCACCCCAGTGGAAACGAGGCCTTACTAACAATTTAAATAGAAATGTATAATTTGCTGTTTATTTCACAACTGCTTTCTGTTACAGTTTATTCTGTAAGAGACATCAACATGAAAATAACTGCAGCTCAATACAGTTACCATTCTAGTTTCTAAACATATTTTGAAATGTCGATTTAAAACCAGTTTCTAAAATTATAAATATTTTCTCACCATGAACTTTTTTTTATAATTTTGAAAGACATAAATAAATGAAACTACTTTTTACCTAATTCAGAGTTTACTATTCTAGTTTCTAAAATATTTTCATTTTGTTTAACAAAAAAAAAACTCGGAAATAATAAACCTAAATGTTCTACATCCAATAGTCATACATAGAAAAGGGCGTTTTTTTTATCAAACAGCAAGAGAGGTCTGAGAAACATGGGCCCGCACGACCCATCTAGTCTAAAGACCCACCATTTGTATCCATGCTGATGATGATGATGATGTTGATGATGATGTACACATTGTACATTCATAGACACACAAGGGGCCAAGATAACAATCAAACAATGACGGAAATACACCCTGCTGTTTCAATAGTAACTGTTTCCGGTGCTATACCTACCTACCTACAGTATATAAACCGTTTAGGCTTAGGATTTCTTTTACAAAATATAATATTTTCAATGTGATCATGATGATGATGGTGATGATGACAAGAGAGGGAGGAGTGTGTTAAAGTGGGTGGAGATGAAAATATGGACAAACACACAGACAGACAACTAAAATAATAAACAATGGTGTTTGACAGTAACACACACACACAAAAAAAAATACTTGGATGTGTCAGGTGGAAGTTTTTCATTTTGAAATATAAAAATAATGTATTTTGTTTTCATGGTCAACAAAAAAAAGTTTTACCTTTTTTTTTTTACAAACTAGTTCTCAAAAAAAAAATAACTACATTATGTAATAATAATAATACAAAAACAGTTTACTATAACTACAACAAGCAACTAGCTGCAATCAACAACAAACGATAACTAAAAATAGCTAAATTTGCACTGCAACTTACTAACTACAACTCGCTGTAACCAAATACGTTTGTACAACTAACAACAACCAGCAACAAACAACAGAAACCAGCAAAAACTCACTAAAAATATCTGCAACTTCCTAAGCTACAATAAACAAACTTACAACAACTGTCCATAGCACACAGCAATCAACAACAAACGATAACTAAAAATTAGCTAAATTTGCACTGCAAACTTACTAACTACAACTCGCTGTAACCAAACAGCAACAACTAACAACAAACAGCAACAAACAACAGAAAAACCAACAAAAACTCACTAAAGATATCTGCAACTCAATAAGGTACAATAAACAAACTTACAACAACTGTCCACAAAACACAATTCACTACAACTTCAACTAAGTATAACAAACTACAACACACTACAACCAAAAGTCAGCAGTCAGCTACAACTCACTAAAACCCAATACAACTAATAGCAAACTACAACTCACTAAAATGAACAACAACAAAACTACAGCTCACTGCAACCAAATATGCTCATACAACAAACAACAACCAGCAACAGCTCACTAAAAATATCTGCAACTTCCTAAGCTACAATAAACAAACTTACTCCAACTGTCCATATCACACAATTCACTACAACTTCAACTTCTGGTAAGTATAACAAAGTAAACAAACTACAACTCATTAAAACCAAATGCAACTAACAATCTATAACACACTAAAACCCACTGCCACTTAACCACAACTCAAAACAACCTGCAACAGCTCACTACAAATATCTGCAACTTCCTAAACTACAATAAACAAACTTAATACAACTGTCCATAGCACACAATTCACTACAACTTCAACTAAGTATAACAAACTACACCTCACTAAAACCAAATTCAACTAACAATAATCTATAACTACAATTAACTACAACTCAAAACAACCTGCAACAACTCACAACAAATATTTGCAACTCTCTGAACTACAATAATTAAATAACTACAACAGACTACAGCCCAAAATTCACAACTCCAACTAACTACAGCAACATACAACAAACTAAAACTACATACAATTAACAACTAAACTACATAACTTAACTAAAATCATCTACAATATACAAATTATTAAAACCAACTACAACTAACTTAGTGAGAGAATAAAAAAAAAAACATGACAGTTTACTAATTATTTTTGTTCTTTCTGGCTTTCTATTTCTACAGAAAGTTATTTATTTCAGTGGTTAACTTGTCAATAATTAACTATATTTATAACAGTAGGTACAAGGTGTATATATGCCACATTGCCACCAATCACCACCTCTAATTAAAAAGAAGCAAACAGGAGGCTGGCCCTAGCCCCAAAGCGCTGACAATCAATGTGGCCACCCTATTCTATTGTACACCACTTTGAACAAAAAAAGTGAACATTTTTCATCACTCTCTCAAGAGGCAATTTCTTTCTAATAGTTAAACTCTCAGGCTGAGAACAAAATCTAATAGCTGTATGAAATATCTCCTCCTTCTTTTCAGCAAAAAAAAAAAAAGCAAAAGAAGGAGGCAGCTGGATGATGACATCTTTCAATGTAATTTTTACTTTTATTTATGGCCCCTACACACTTTCTAAATTACATCCTAAACAGTCTCCATTTTTTATGGTGTTGTTAACAGAATTAAGATCCTCTATGATATTGAAGAAAAAAGGGGTTTTTATGGGGTTCTATTACAAATATTTTAAAAAGCAATGGAAGACTCATAAAAAAATCAGCTTTTGAAGAGAGAGACAAAAAGAAAAAAAATTCAAAATCAAACACGTAATTAAATTATTTTAAACAATTCTCTGGTCAAGAAAACACATTTTTGAAAAATGTGATTTAATGATTGAAATCTCAGAAGTTGTGGGTCTATGGGTTTTTTGGTTTTATTGAAATGCGGAATAAAAAAAAATGATGTTTATTTGGCCCATTTATAATGTCTATATAACAGACAATGTGTCGCTTGACGCTCTTTTTGTGGTGCCTCAACTACACCTCCGCCCGCATGAGGGCACTTTACTGACTTCGCTTATAGAAAAAAAAAAAGCTGAATAAAACTAAAATTGGACAAAAAACATTTCTAAAAAGATGTTTATTTGGTCAATTTATAATAATGTCCCTAATACCTTGTACACACATGATTTAAATGAATTCAAATTAATATATTTAAGGTGCACACATTGCACTTTGAAATCTTAATATTGGACAACTTTAAATATGAAAAATAAACATATTGCCCGGCCGCGACTGCTGTGTATTTTAAAAATTAACGTTTCTTTTTTAACATTGGGTCTCTATGGGCTCAATAGAAAAACGATGCTAGCGCTCTTTGTGGAGATTTTTCGAAGTTATTTTGCGATGTAGTCTCTTAATAATCTCCAACACCATTGAGAAATGGGCCATTACATGAAAACAACCAGAAAAATGTTCAGAGACATTTTTTGTTTTTAAATTGTACATTTTTACAAAAAAAAAAAATGCTGTCATTTTTAAATTTTGATGGAAAATCTGAGAAAAAAAATACAATACAGGAATAAAAGCGGTGAATAGAAAACAAGTTATAGATTTATCAATTTTTTTTTTTTTTGCAATTTTCAGTCTCACATATGTAGGCCTACTAAGAGAGAAAAATAAAAGATAGAGAAAAAACAGACAGACAGACAGACAGAAAGAAAGAGATAGAAATATAAGAGAAGTCATATAACTATAAAACATCACTCATTTTAATGGCAGTTTGTGAGGGGTTGTTCATAGCTCAGATATTATAGATAGAGAAATACATAGACATTTTATAAGGGGGAGGGTGAGTGGGAGAGGGAGGAAGGGTCCCTTCTATATATATATAAAACTGTTGTTGGATATTGAAGGATGGAAAGGAGTGAAAGGGATGGGGGGAGGGGTTAGGTTAGTTCCATTTGTGGGTGGTTGTAAAGTCACAACTATATACAGATATAGACCCTCAATATATGATAACATTTTCCTCTTGGTTAGCCACAAAATGATCGAAACATGCAAATGAGCTAAAAGATGGCTTCTGATCCACTGTTAACTTTTGTCTGTCTCCCTATCTCTCTCTTTCTCTCTCTCTTTTTTCTATGTGACATGGTGAAGTGGCACATACATTAGATATTAGATAGAGAGAAAGAGAGATCAACTCTCTCTTTCTCTCTTTTTGTATGAATGTCTATGTGTATCTACTGTACATTATATGCTACAGTAGTAACTGTTCTTTTTCAGTTGTGTTCTTCATGTTATCTTTGTGAGATGCCCTTTTTTTTCTATTCTTCAGAAATGTGTTTCTGCATTGCATGACAGAAATGCTTGAATCACAATAGATTGTCAGTTTAAAAAAAAAATCTCAAGCCCACCCTTAAAAGCTTTAGGGCACTCCTCATCAAAAAGTTTTTCAGTCATTTAAGAGGCTACATCGCAAAATTTACTTTGAAAAATCTCCACAAAGAGCGCTAGCATCGTTTTTCTATTGAGCCCATAGACCCGATATTAAAGAACCAGACGAGCCCCTGGGTTGCGTTACTTGTACTACTTGTATCGCTGCTCGCGAAGTCCGTCTACATTATTCGGTCTTGTCGACGAGCCACCTCACCGAGCCGGAGTATAGTCTGGCACCAACTTTAAAGTTGTGTTTAGACTACTCGTGCTCGTACTCGGGCTCGGCGAGGCACTCGTCGACAAGCCCGAGTAATGTGGACGGACTCGGAAGCTGTGATACAAGTAGCACGCGCAACACGAGCCAAGGGTCGGCACATCAAAGAGGTGTTCGTCAAGTCATTGGACGGGGCCGAGCACAGTTTCATTGGCTTGCTGTACTCGTGGCGTTTCTCCCAACAATGAGTGCATGATAATAAAACTTAAACTGGTAATTAAAACTTCTTCGTCGCTCATCGGATCCGCGCGAGTCGAAGCCTCTCGAGTAACTGAACTTGTGATGTTCCGATAGCGATATGAATATGAATACTATCGAGATAGTCGACTACTCAATAGTCAAGCTTTCGAGTGGTTTAGCAATCGACAGTTCTATCTATTGTTTTGCAATCTATCGAGAGTTTTTTTAAAAAATCACATATACAGTATTAATGTATCTTGAATTCTGGATGTTAGATGGCGCCATCATCTGCACCTTTTTAAACTGCAGTGCATGGTGAGATTGGTGAGTATTGAGTATACTATGGACTGCTAAGAGAGGTTGTGAATGTGACAATGTCGCATCATTTGATATGATGATTTAATTCTTTTCATTATTTTCAATAAAAATCCTCAAAAAGCATTTATTTTCATTTTTCAGATTGACAAGAATTTATCTTAAAAAAAAACTGCTTTTCAGTAGGTTTTGTAAAAGAAATATTTCCACCAACTATGAAAAGTGGAAAACTATCAATATTTTTGACTATTGCACATCACGTAAATGAACTCACAACCCTTAGTTAACAATAGCACGAGCTCAAGCCTGGTAAGTCAACAAGGGCACAAGCCGAAGCCCGAGTATGAGGACCCACACCCTAACAATGATTTTGAACCTTGTTTAAAAATAGAAGGACCTTTTCAAAATTTATATAAAGCGAACACTTAAAGAACAATACTTTTTATTGCATTTTGCGCTTTACTGTATTTTAATTGAGCGATTGTGAGGCGATTTCTTGCAATTTTAGTAACACCATATAAGAACACTCATTTGTCTCGTTGTCGTCTGCTCAAAACAACAAGATGGCGGTGTATCTACGCTCTTAACCTCTTAAAAGGCTCAATAGCTTAGAGATCAAAGTTAACAGCGATTTCTATTAGAAATCTGTGAGCAATTCTAGCTGAATTTTCTGAAAAGCTGGTTTTCCTACAACATACAGGGTGTGTTTGCATTAGTGTATGAACGCATCATCATCATCATGACACTGAGTCTAGATTGAAATATATAGACACCCACACTCCCCACACCCACCCCCTTCCCCCCCCCTCACTTAATAATTGTGAAAGAGCATCAAAAAAGTTCTCTTGTTCAATTTTTGTCCAATGCTTTCATAACAAGGTCATTAGAAAAGCCATAATGACCCCGTTATCAACATCCCGAATTATAGATACAGTGAACGTAATGGTTATAATTCTGTCTATTGCTTTTACACACAGAGAGAGAGATTCAATGGGAATAAATATGATGATGATGATGATGATGATGATGATAGACTCACACTACCAACCAAACAACCAAACCATTTTCAGCCCATTCCTCCTCCCAATAGACGCCTTTTTTTGACATCTTTATAACACCAGACAGAGAGAGTGGTCAATTTTGTATTCTTAATGATCAAATCTATTATTCTAAGCCCCATATGTTGTAGTAGTAAGGAAGCAAAAAAAAAAAAATAAATAAATCCCCGTCAATGTGTAATAAATAGGGTTCGGATTTTTATGAAATATCAAGCAAATGTTTCTCAATCTGTGGCCCAAAAAACTAACTGTGAAATAACAATTTCCCTGTTTTAGATCAATTAATAGTTATGGGTTTTTTCTTCTTCGATATTACTGGTTAGAGGCTAGAACTGTAGTTGACGCAGGCAATTAGAAAACGGGATAAACAAACGTTTGCTCCGCCCTTTTTATGACGAATGCAACTACTAATTGGTCGATTATGTAGTCTGACGTCACAAGCTCCGCCATTTTCAATGTCAAACCACACAACAAACCAATTAGAAGTTGCCGTTCGTCATAAAAAGGGCTGAGCAAACGTTTGTTTATCCCGTTTTCTAATTGCCTGTTTAGTTAACAACTGATAGGAGTCAGAAGTCTAGCCTCTAACCAGCCTTTTTGATTAGAAAAAAAAAAAAAAAGAATTGCAGTTGCTCTAATGATGACGAGTAGGCCCTACACTTCACAATTGGCACTTTGGCCACAGATTGAGAAACATTTGCTTGACAGTGCATAAGAATCCGAGCCTTAGTAATATAAATTCATAACTTCCATGAATTTCTTTTTTTAGGAAAAGTTACAACTCCCACCCACCTCCACCTCCCTCTCTTTTTTAAAAAAAATGAGATCAGTTTAAACACAAACATTAATTAAGAAGCTACATTGCAAAATTACTTCGAAAAATCTCCACAAAGAACGCTAGCATCGTTTTTCTATTGAGCCCATAGACCCAATGTTAAAGAAAAAACGTTAATTTTTAAAAAAAACACAGTCGCGGCGGCAATATGTTTATTTTTCATATTTAAAGGTGTCCAATTTTGATGGTTCAAAGTGCAATGTGCACTTTAAATATATGTTCATCCAGTGATAGAATGACAAAAAAATTGGAAAGTGTGCTTCAATTTTTAAAAATATATTTCAAAATCGCTGATTCCTAGCTCTTATGTTATAAACGCCATTGAGTACGCCCAAATAAGAAAAAACGTCCATTGTTGGTAAAAATACGTAAAAATAATTTTAAAAAACCACAAGCAAACCACAGTGAAGCCAACACATCGGTGCACGTGCTGATTTTTTTTCTGGTTTCTTAAAATCATTTTTAGGTATTTTTACGAGCATTTTAATGGATTTTTTTTATGAGCACATACTTAGTGGAGTTTTAACATAAGAGTTAGAAATTCGCGATTTTGAAATATTTTTTTTAAAAAAATAGAAGCACACTTTCCAATTTTTTGACGATCTATCACCAGATGAACATATATTTAAGGTGCACATTGCACTTTGAAAACTTAATATTGGACAACTTTAAATATGAAAAATAAACATATTGTCACGACTATGTATTTTAAAAATGAAACGTTTTTCATTAACATCCGGCCTATGAGCTCAATAGAAACACGATGCTAGCGCTCTTTGCGGAGATTTTCCGATTTTCTTAAAACCACCAATTTCTTTACGATTCTAGTTTTCATCGAACATTAAATTTTTTTATTTAAAGTTGTTTTCAAACAAAATGTTCTACACTTTTAAAACTTGAACTTGTGGTTTTAAAATTTACTGATGCGCTTCATTATCTAATGATGTAAAAATACCATAGAATTTCATTAAATTTACTTGTTTTGTTTTTTTCTAAAAATAAAACGACGAAAAAAAAAGTGTTTCAAAATCAAACAAAGTAAACAAAATAGGTATTTTGTTGTTGCAACTTTTGATAAGAATCTAGAAAAGTTCTATTTATGTAAAAACAAAATTATCTTGTTGTGTTTTTGTTCATTGATTATATTTTCAAATCACGTCTCAATCTGATCGATTATAAATTTGAAACGAAGAGAGACATTCAAATTTATTACAATTGACTTTATAAGATATTAGTTACAGCTAAAAACAAGTTTCAAAATAAACTTTTTTTTTTAGATATATAATATATATTGTATTATAATGATGCATTTTTCACAATTAAATAGTTAAGTGAAGCGAGGGGTCAAGTGTAAGGTTAAAAAAAAAGATGGAAGTAATTTAAATTGGTTTTAAAATTTAAGCGATTCTCGAACTCATGATTATTTCTGTCTTTCCGGTGAAATATTAAAGAGAAACTCTGAATGTGTTTTAGAAACTAGAAGGGTAACTATATCGTTTAAGGGTATTTTTTCATGTTGACAATCTTTTAAAATAAACTTTTTATATAAATTTGGAAATAATCCAACTTTAAGTGCACACTTTTCTTAATTTTTGGTCTATGAAAAAGTTCATTTTGAAAGATCTATCAAATTGTAAAAATTGATCTAATACAGTTTTTTTTTACTATTCTAGTTTCTAACTAACTTTGAATCTCGTCTCTAACATGATTTTAAAGTGTAAACTCCTCTCGAACTCTTGATTTTGTTGTCTTTCAGAAATGTAAAATGAAAAGAACTCCTGAATGTCTTCTAAAAACTAGAAGGGTAGCTCAATCACTTAAGAATATTTTATGTTCATTTATTTCAAAATAAGCTTTTATGTCAGTTTTAAAATGACCCAGCTTTAAGCTGATGGTATTTTCTACTTTGAAATATATCAACATGAAAATACTATTAAGTGATTAACTAACCCACATTATAGTCTCTTAATAGGCTACATGGCAAAACTACTTTGAAAAATCTCCACAAAGAGCGCTAGCATCGTTTTTCTATTGAGCCCAGAGACTTGATGTTAAAGAAGAAACGTTAATTTTTAAGATACACAAGTCGCGGCGGCAATATGTTTATTTTTCATATTTAAAGTTGTCCAATTTTGATGGTTCAAAGTGCAATGTGCACCTTAAATATATACTGATCGAGTGATAGAATGACAAACAATTGGTAAGTGTGGTCCTATTTTTAAAAAAAATATTTCAAAATCGCGAATTTTTAACTCTTATGTTAAAATCCATTGAGTACGCTTTAAAATGCTCGTAAAATACGTAAAAATAATTTTTAAAAAACAAGAAAAAAGCAGCACGTGCGCCAATGTGTTGGCTTCACTGTAGTTTTTTAAAATTATTTTTACGTATTTTTATGAGCAATTTAATCAGTGTTTTTTTTTTCTTACGAGAGCGTACTCAATGGAGTTTAACATCAGAGTTAGAAATTCGCGATTTTGAAATAGTTTTAAAAAATAGAACCGCACTTACCAATTTTTTGTCATTCTATCACTAGATGAACATATATTTAATGTGCACATTGCACTTTGAACCATCAAAATTGGACAACTTTAAATATGAAAAATAAACATATTGCCGCCGCGAATGTTGTTTATTTTTAAAATTAACGTTTTTTTCTTTAACATCGGATCTATGGGCTCAATAGCAAAACGATGCCAGCACTCTTTGCGGAAATTATTCGAAGTAATTTTGCAATGTAGCCTCTTAACACTTGAAATTCTAAAACCAGCTAGCTGTTCATAAAGCATTTTTGTTTAAACAAATTATTCAAATTTCAAATGTGAAATATATCCCATTTGAAAACAGGGTGATACACTTTATGTGCGCCACACATTGAAACCAGACTAGAATGTTTCATTATACAATATACACTGTATATAGTGCATAATTTGTGAATCATGGGATTTTTTTTTTGTGTGTTTGTTCGATGATGGTGTATACGTGGTGTGTGTCTATCACCAGAACATAAAATTAACATTGATGGCGCCACCATAACGGCGGCCGCCAAACACCTTACGTGATTGTGCATTACATTTCAGCACTTTATCGCAAAGTTTAAGTTTTTTTTTTTAAATGTCAAGAAGCCTTCATTAGAATATCAAACTTTGACATCTTGATCTACTTTTAAAACAAAATTTCCTTTTCTTATTTTGAAAAAAAAAAAAAAAAAAAAAAAACTAAATTGTAAACTTTTTTTCTTTTAGTTCATAATTTTCAAACTAATGCTATATTTATGTCGTCAGTCAAAGTACAAAATCTGTCATTCTACAGAATAAGTAGTCAATGTGAAAAAAACACCCAACCAATATGGTCCGTAAAATCATGAAAACGTTTAGGCAATGTGCGTAACACCGTTAAAACGGTTTATGAACAATAGATAATTTTTTTTTTACTCTTGATTCGTCTGCATTTCAGAAGAAACTAGAAGTGTAACTGAATGATTTAATAGTATTTTCATGTTGATATCTTTCAAAATAAACTTTTTATAGACAAAAAAAAAAATCTAAAAAAGTTATCTGGTTAAAGTTGGTTTCATTTTTCAACTCAAATAAAAAGCTTATTTTGAAAGACATCACCTTGAAAAATACCCTTAATTGATTAAGCTACTTTTCTAGTTTTTAAAACATTTTTTTTTTCTTTGTGATTTTTGTGCTAAAAGTTAGGTCATTTTTAAGCGCACAAAAAAAAAGGTTTATTTTGAAAGATTTCAACTTGAAAATACTCTCAACATTCAAAATATAAATCTGACCGTGTTTTTAGAAACTAGAAGGGTAGTAGCTCAATCACTTAAGGGATATTTTCATAGTGATATCTTTCAAAATAAGCTTTTTTGTGTGTGCACTTGTGAAAATGACCCAACTTTAAGCAGATATGTTTTTTTTTTTAATTTTTGTCTATAAAGTTTATTTTAAAAGATAACACATAAAACACCTTTAAGTGATTAAGCTACCCTTCTAGTTTCTAAAACACTTTCAAGTTTACTCTTTAGGTGGATTTAAAGTGTTAAATGCCACTTGAACTCTTGATTATTTCTGTGTTGCAGTTGCAAAATGATGAGAAACTCGAAAAGTGTTTTAAAAAACTAGAACGGTAGCTCAATTACTTAAGGGCATTTTCATGTAGATATTTTTTCAAAATAAGTTTTATTTTAACGTCAGGTTAAAAATGGACCCAATTTTAAGGCCTTGTTTCCATTGAGGTGAAAATTCGAACTTTTTGAAACTTTCAACTGGTGAAAAATAGCAGACACGTAGCCCCCCGCTCCTGCCTATTCATTATCATAGGTAGAGGGGGGGGGAGCCACGTTTGTTCTATTTTTCACCAGCTGAAAAGTTTCAAAAAATTCAAAATTTCACCCCAATGGAAACAAGGCCTAAGCAGAGAATCTTTTTTTTTTATCCATAAAAAGTTTATTTTAAAAGATATCCACATGAAAAGATATCCTCAAGTGACTGAGTTACTCTTTCTAGTTTCTAAAACACAAGTTCAAGTTTTTCTTTTTCAATTTGCAGAAGCGCCACATTTACACTTTAAAACGACTGCGGGAAAAAATCGGACACACAGACACATTAAAACATACAGGACAGGTTACACATAAGGCAACTCACACACACACAGAGACACAATCAAAAAACAAAGCCACAAACACGTCAGAAAATAAGTCTAACATAACCACATAAAACAGAGAACGAACCACACAGAATGAACCACATAAACACCCAAAAAAGAAACAACCAACACAACTAGAAACAAGAAAAACAACCACAAACAAAAATGTCACACAGAAAAGTGGCTATAGGTAATAAAAATAACCAGAAATAAGTTACACACAACAGGAAAACTAAAGTCACAGAATAACTAGAGTGTGTAACCAGTTAACCAAATGTGCAGATCACATTTTCTGATGTTAGATTATAACCCTGAGCCACCATGTTTAAAGAGCCTGCAGCACCCTCCTCAGTGATTCAAATCTTAGGGGCCTTGGCACACAGACCCCATTGTTTAATGTGGTCTAAATTTCAACTGCAAAATGAAGTTGAAGGTGTGGTTCAAGCTCTGTGGTTGTTGCAATTTTTTTTTTCTATGGAAAGATTCCAAGTGGCCGGTTTTAAGCGACAACCCGACTTCATTTTGCAGTCGAAAAATCGAAATTGGTCCGATATGTTAAAAAACATCGATTTTTAACGATTTATCGAAAATTAAAAAAAAAAACGAAAACAAAAATCGAAAGAAAATTGAAAAAAACAAAAAAAAATTGAAAAAAAAAATCGAAAAAAAAAATCGAAAAAAAAAAGAAAAGATCAAAATAAAATCGAAAAACATCGAGAAAAAAAAAGAAATATCAAAAAAACTAAATATAAAAAAATCTAAATATCGAAAAAATCGAAAATTACAGAAAAAAACTAAACTAGTATTAGTGATGATTGCAAACATAGTTTAGTTTTTTTTTCTGTAATTTTCGATATTTAGATTTTTTTGATATTTCGATGTTTTTCGATTTTCTTTTGATCTTTTCGATTTTTTTTCGATTTTTTATCAATTTTTTTCGATTTTTTTTTTTTATATTTTTCAATTTTTTTCGATTTTTTTCGATTTTTTTCGATTTTTTTCGATTTTTTTCGATTTTTTTCGATTTTTTTTCGATTTTTTTCGATTTTTTTCGATTTTTTTCGATTTTTTTCGATTGTTTTCGATTGTTTTCGATTTTTTTCGATTTTTTTCGATTTTTTTCGATTTTTTTCAATTTTTCATTTGTTTCGATTTTATTTATCAATTTTACCAAAAAAAATATCAAAATATCGATATATCGAAAATGTTGCCAGCCCTATAAGTTAAAACCCTTATCTTAAGACGAGTATTGCACCATTTTTTTTCTTTTGGTGCAAGTGACCTAAAGATTATTATTGGTCAGGTGGTTTTTTCACAGTTTTGTATATTTGAAAATTGCAAAACACACACACACACCATTGCTCATTTTTTACATCCATAGTCCTTTTCAAAAGTTGCCACTTCAGTGTTTTTCATTTCTTCAACCTTTCTTTTTTAATACCTTATGAATATTCCAAATTAATAAAGAAAAGTCTCGCAAGAACAAGAGTCAAGTCACTCAAAATTAATGCAGTCTCTCTCACTATAATCAATCCTTTGTTGCATTTCATCGCAAAAAAAAAAAAAAAATAATAACAAGAAGGGTCTTAACTAACTCGTAACAAAAAAAAACCCAACAACCATCTCATTCACATTTAGGCCAAGGTCCCACATAACAGAAAAACTAACTGAAACTAGAATTTATCTAATTAAGTTAGGTTTAGTACCCGGCTTCACCCGGGGAAATAACATTTTTTTTTAATACACACAATTCGGTAGTAAATACAAATGAAGCCAAAAATTGTCAATAAATAGTCACATGCCCATAACTCATGAAGAGAGGGGGGCGGGAGGGGGGGGGGGGATCTCGAAACACGTCAAAGAATGTTCAGTGAAAATTTCAGCTCGATATGTCATTCCGTTAGCGAGTTATGGCGTCTTCAGACAAATATACAAACTTTCAGAAATATAGTATATACAGGCATGTAATAAAGACAGGGACATACTGTCGTTTGCCCCCGCCCTTTTATGAGCGTCAGACTAAATATCAACCAATTGGAAATTGAAAAGGTTCCGGGGGTCGTGTTGATTTATTTTCAATTAGTTTTGTTTTTAGAGGCTAGATACAGCGTTTAGTTCAAAATTTCTCCGAATGTAGGCGCTGCGATCGTTTTTGATCGAAAAATGTTTTTTCTCCAGGTTTCAAGTCACATAATAATTAATAGAAAAATAATTTCGCGCGCTAATCTTATAAAACGAAAACATCGTGAAGCCAATAGATTAATGCACGTGCTAATTTTTGTGTGATGGTTCCAAGTCGTTTTTAATGGGAGTTCTTCAAATGTTTGCGTGACGGTTTTTTGGTCCTATGGGACTTAACATGGAGTTTAAAAATGTACAATTTTAAACATTATTAAAAAATAGAAGGACCTTTTGAAAATTTATAAAAAGGAAACAACGTGAAGCCAATACATGAAAGTATGTGCTAATTATTGTGTTATTGTTCTAAATCGTTTTTAACAAGAGTTTCTCAAATGTTTGTGGGTCGGTTTTTGATCCAATAGAATTTAACATGGGGTTGAAAAAAACGAACGACTTTGAACCTTGTTTAAAAATAGAAGGACCTTTTCAAAAATTATATAAATCGAGCACGTAAAGAACAATACTTTTTATTGCATTTTGCGCTCTACTGTATTTTAATTGAGCAATTGTGAGTCGATTTCTTACAGTTTTAGTAACACCATATAATAACACTCATTTGTCTCGTTGTTGTCAGCTCAAAACAACAAGATGGACGACGTGGATCTAGGCTCTTAATTGCAGATTTATTATTGTATTTTATTTAATTAAAAAAGTAAGTAGATAGCTGCATACAACAGACAGTAGAGATTCAGTGTTAAAGGACCTGGGATGATAATCTACCCCGGGGCCCGAGCTGGCTCTCTTTGGCCCTGTGTGTGATTCTTCCCTAAGTCTAATCCTATCACACCTAAGAGTGGCCTGAAAGTGACATGAGGCCCACCTTGTACACACACCTTCTACTGTAAAGTGGTGACATGCTAAAACACACACACACACACACACAAACTAAAACAACAGACACTGACACCAAAAAACACAACAACAGGATGTGTCAATTCCTCTTCTATTGCCTAATAAATGTGTCCTATAATAAAATAAAGGAACACAAACAAAAAAAAGTCCTCTTCCGAAATAAAGAGAGAGAGAGAGAAAGATAGAGAGAGAGAGAGAGAGACTACTGACATTGTAAAAAAAAAAATGGAGGTTTTGTCCCATTTGCGGTGCCACACCAGCAATTCAGAAACACACAAAAAAGAAGAATAAATGATGCAGAATAAAGTGCAAACAATAGTGGCGTTGTCAGAACAAATTGTTGTGTTGTTTTAAAATAAACAATGGACATCCCGCCAGGACTTTCAGATAGAAAGAGAGAGAGAGAAGACCCCGATTGAAAAAATGTCCCCCCCATAGAGAATAAGAGAGGAGAGAATCGGGTTTTGTACCTTTTTTTTTTTTCTCTTCTTTTGGCACACTAGAGAGAGAGAGAGAGAGAGAGAAGGGGGGGGGGGAAATAATAAGTATTGTCTGTCACAGTATGACTACCTCGATTGTCATCGCGTCTTTGTCGCCGTTTGTTGTCACTGGGGCGAGGCGTTACTCTTTAACTACCTTAAATTCAAACCCTTTTTTAAAAATTTTGGATTTATAACAAGACACAAAATATATTTTTTTTTATGAAGAAGAAGAAGAAGAAAAACTCCACCTTTTGCATAATTTTTCTTCTTCTTTTTGATCAAAATTTATTCAACACATTCCAGCTTTTTGTTTTTTTAGGAAAAAAAAAAATATTAAGTTATTTTGTTTCTGTCATAAATTCTCAACCGTTTATTCACTTTGCTCTCAAAGAGGTTTCGGAAATAAATCGGTTACGAAAAGGGGTGAGATGGAGCCCCTTCCAGTGATAGAGGTTATACGGTAGTATTTATTCCGATAGAAATATCGTTGTATAGTAGAACGTCGATGATCGGAACTAATGTCGGACATGCATAGTTCACACAAGCAACTAAAGACAGTAATACCTTGTACACACACACATGAGTTAAATGAATTCAAATTAAATGTGTTTAGGTGAATTATACGGAATCCAGTTAAGGACATGAATCCAAATAAAAATTGACTTTAATTATTAATATTTGAAATTGAAATACTAAATTCAATATTTTGTCAATAGTTTATAGATTATATTTATTAACTCAATATTTTCAGAATTAATTAACTGAATAAATTGAATTCGATATATTGTTTGTTTGTCCTTCACAGGGCTCTGTAGAACACGTTTATTATTTAAATGCATTTAAATTATATCAGGTGTGTACTAGGTATAAGATACAGTCGTTTGCCCCGCCCCCTTTTATGAGGACCGGTAAACTTCTAATTGGTTTGTTATATGGTCTGACGTCAAATGCTCCGCCATTTTCAATTTCCAGTTTTGGTTGATATTTGGTCTGACGTTCATAAAAGGGCGGGGGCAAACGACTGTATCTCCCTGTCTTTACATGCCTGTGCACAGTTCCGATAATCAAAAGTTCATACAATCGAACTCTTTTTTTTTTTTTTGCAATTGGTTTTTTCTTTCTTATTTTTTTTAAAGAGACCATTTATTTACCTCTAAAAATTTCTACTTAAAATTATAAAAAGAATTAATTACACCTTTTGATCGTAAAAATGTTTTTTTTTTTTAAAAAGTACCTTCTTAATTTAAAAAACTTCAAAATGAATCGGTATTTGGTAGAAACTTGCAATTTCAGATAGATGCGCCACCAAACAACCTTAATCGGAACTAATGCAATAAAAAGTATACTCCTCTACTCGAAAAATATCGATATATCGATTTGCCTGTGTTGTCACCTCGCATTACTTTTAATTCACTATTCAAATACATCAAAGTACTATGAATTTAATATTGGAAGAGTTGATGTGAAAGTTGTATTGAGTTGAATATGACTAGGGAATACATGTATTTGATTCAGGAATTATGGAAATGTGAAATGACAACATTTGCCATTAAATTGAGGGGGAGATGACTAACTGGGGGTAATGGTCTCTTTAAGTGGAGAAAAATAAGAAAAAACCGATTGCAAAGACATTTTTAGTAGTATTTCCGTAAGAATACGTAAAAAAAAAATTTCGCTCCGATAAACGACACTTCTGATAACCGACGACAGGAACGTACTAGCCTAGTCGGCAAGTACGCGCTCGTAGGCAAAAAACATCCATTAAAATATTGGTAAAAATACCTAAAAAATAATTAATTTTTTCTGTTTTTTTTAAAATTATTTTTAGGTATTTTTATCAACATTTTAATGGATGTTTTTCTTTTCTTATTTGGGCGTACTCAATGGAGTTAGAAATTCGCGATTTTGAAATATTTTTTTTAAAAAAATAGAACCGCACTTACCAATTTTTTGTCATTCTGTCACTAGATGGACATACATTTAAAGTGCACAACTGCACATTGCACTTTGAACCATCGAAATTGGACAACTTTAAATATGAAAAATAAACATATTGCCACCGCGACTGTGTAGTTTAAAAATTAACATTTTTTCTTTAACATTGGGGTCTATGGGCTCAATAGAAAAACGATGCTAAACTTGATTTCTCAAGAGGTGGCGGTGATGGGGTCATTTAACTACTGGTGTTATTTTTTAATTTATTTCATTTAACTAGTATTAATAGTAATAATAGTTATACCTAGTACACACACCTGATAATTTAAATGCATTTAAATAATAAACGTGTTCTACAGAGCCCTGTGAAGGACAAACAAACAATATGTCGTTGAATTCAATTTATTCAGTAAATTAATCTGAAAATATTGAGTTAATACTTAAATATAATATAGAAACTATTGACAAAATATTGATCTAGTATTTCAATTTAAAATATTAATAATAAAGTCAATTTTTAATTGGTTCATGTCCTTAACTGGATTCCGTATAATTCAAATAAACACATTTAATTTGAATTAATTTAACTCATGTCTGTGTACAAGGTATTATAGTAATCGCTTATACCTAGTACACACATTAGTTAAATGAATTCAAACGAAATGTGTTTAGGTGAATTATACGGAATCCAGTTAAGGACATGAACCTAATAAAAAAATTCACTTTAATTATTAATATTTTAAATTGAAATACTAAATCAATATTTTGTCAATAGTTTCTATATTATATTTAAATATTAACTCAATTATTTTCAGATTAATAACTGAATAAATTGAATTCGACATATTGTTTGTTTGTCCTTCACAGGGCTCTGTAGAACACGTTTATTATTTAAATGCATTTAAATTATCAGATGTGTGTACTAGGTATATTACTGAGTGAATGAAGGAAGGATAATTTCCTGAAATTTATATTCAGAATGCATTTTTACATATAAATATATAAATAAATGCAATCAAATTGTTCGTAATTAAGGAAGAGAAGAGAAGAGACAAAAAAAAAACAGCTCCAAGGTGGACGTGTGCGGAGAAACCATTAAATTAACTATAGATATTTAAAGGGTGGTCCTTTTTTTTTTTAAAAAAAAAAGGAAAAAGTGAAAGTTACATTTTGACAAAATTATTACCTGAGATAAACCAAAATAATAATAAAAAAAATTCTTTCTAATCGTAAAATGTAAAAAAAAAACATAATAACGTTGTTCAATTTAAATAATGTTGAAAAAATATTATTCCAATTAAATATCTAAATCTGTTTTTGTTTCCAATTTCCTTTTGTCGTTGCAGCAGCTTAAAATAATTATATTCTAATAGAAGAAAAATACATTTAGCACTTCCGCGCAGATTCATAAATAATGCATTAGAAAATATCATATTAAAAAAAAAGAGTGACACGCGCGCGCACGAGCTTTTAACACTTATTATAATCGTAGTCTCGAATGACCCTAATGACCAACTGGTCAATCCGGTTCAAGACCACCAATTAATTAGCCGTCAAGAAGTTCATATAAATAATATTTAAAAAAAAATTAATGTGTGGAATTTTCGTTGGATATGACAAGGGCTCAAATTCAAGAAGGAAACTTCCCATTTTAACTGCAACCTTTGAACTCTCTCAACAGGGTTTCAATATACAAAAATCCTGTTTAATTGCATTAAATTACAACAAGAATTTTTTTTTAAAACTTGAAACCCTGTTTAGAGAGAGTTAAAATTGGAAGTGCAAGGACATTTATCTTCTTGGATTTGCACCTTAAACCTTCAAAGGTTACTGGCAATTGGAAAACGGGATAAACAGACGTTGGTTCCGCCCTTTTTATGACGAATGGCAACTTCTAATTGGTTTGTTGTGTGGTTCGATGTTGAAAAGGGGCGGAGCATGTGACGTGAGACCACATAACCAACCAATTAGAAGTTGCGTTCGTCATAAAAACAAGGCGGAGCCAACGTCTGTTTATCACGTTTTCTAATTGCCTGTCTGAAAGGCTACCCAATAATAGGGCCATATTTAAAAGTTTAATGTAAGAAGCGTTAGAAATTCGCGATTTTCAAATAGTTTTTAAAAATAGAATGACAAAAAAATTGGTAAGTGTGGTTCTATCACTCGATCAGCATATAGTTGAGGTGCAAATTGCACTTTGAACCATCGAAATTGGACAACTTTAAATATAAAAAATAAACATATTGCCGCCGCGACTGTTTTTTTTTTTAAATTAACATTTTTTCTTTAACATTGGGTCTATGGGCTCAATAGAAAAACGATGCTAGCGCCTCTTTGTGGAGATTTTTCAAATTAATTTTGCGATGAAGCCTCTTAAAACACAGGTACATGTAGACAGCTTCAGAATTTTTTTGGCTCCGCCCTTTTATGAGCGTCATCAATTTCTAATTGGTTTGTTACTGGGTCTGATGATGTCACATGCCCCGCCCTTTTTATTTCTAATTGGTTGATATTTGGTCCTGACGCTCATAAAAAGGCGGAGCCAATGAAATTCTGAAGCTGTCTACAGATGCCTGTCTTAAAACCACCTTAATAACTAAAAATAGATGAAATACTTAAAAAAAATTACCTCAATGTAAAAAATAAAATGAGAAAAAAATGAAGCTGGATGAAACTTATAATAAAGTGAAATTTATGCAAAAATGAAAACATCCATCCAGACTAGAATAATAAAACTATCCCTGCCACACAAATAAAACCCTTCAACAACAACAAAAAAAAGGATATTGAACTTTTTTTTCTCAAATATGCAAAAAAGATTGACATGAATGGTAATTATTTCAAGGTAAAATTGGTTGGATTTCTATTTGTGAGAGAAAAACTATGAAATTGGGCATTTTACAGACACAAAAGGGAACAGTTGACCACTCACTAAACATCGAAAAATTGAATATACATAATAATAATAAGTATTAATAATATACTTGTAACTGTCAATCTGCAAAATCAGTCAATCTGCATATTGCCTACTGCAATCTGCAAAACAACCATCCTGCTCTCTAATGAATCTGCAAAAATCAACACCTAAAATGTATTGAATTTTGCAGATTCACTAGCAGGTTGGTCGTTTTGCAAATTGTCTAGGCAATCTGCAGATTGACTGATTGACAGGAAAAAACACAAGCAGCCCCCCTCCCAATAGAGATTTTTTTTTTAAAAAAATGTTCAAATTATAAAATATACACAATGAAGCACGAATGCGGAAAAAAAATCAAAATTCATATTTTGTTGAAGGAAATTTAATCCCGGGTCAACATCAAGCTGACAAAAGTGCAACATGAGTTCGAGAGACAGAAATACAACAAATTATGCCAGAAAAAGCAACAGTTTCTGAAAACAAAACAAAACTGAAACAACTGTCAGTATAGTACATGGAATTGTTCGTGAAATTGCAGACAAAACAAAACATAAAAGTCGCAAAATTGTTTTAGAATTGTCGCCAATTTGGTTTTTATACGGAGCCCTGTAAAGAACATGCGAGATTTTTTTAAAAAAAATCTCGACATTTCGACTTTTTCCAAAAGTCGACATGGCGAGATTAAAGTCGAAATGTCGTTTCGACTTTAATCTCGCCATGTCGACTTTTAATCTGCTTTATTATGCCATGTTAAGTATGCCATGTTGCGCGCACCATACTCTTAATAATTAAATTATTGCAAGCGCCCTCTCGTAGCAGTAATAATTGAATTATTAGAGTATGGTGCACACAACATGACATAATTAACATGGCTGAATAAAAGAGATTAAACGTCAACATGTCGAGATTCTGAGAAAAGTCGAAATGTCGAGATTAAAGACATGTCGAGATTTAAAAAAAAATCTCACATGTCCTTTATCGGGCTCCGTAGTTTTACTAACAAAAGGGTGTTTATTTTTCAAAAAAACAAATTACTAAATTTTTCTGAATAATCAGTGATTTCAATGATTTTCCACATTGACTTACAAGTCAATGTGGAAAATCACTGATTTTTCACAAAAATTTAATAATTTTTTTTTAAATAGCAAAAACCACCCTTTTGATAGTAAAGCCCAAATCGTTGAAGAAAATAAGCACTTTATCCCTCATAAACAAGGGTATTAAAACAGAAATAAAAGCTCGGATATTTATGCAACATCAAGCAAATGTTTCTCAATTTGTGGCCCAAGTGCCGATTGTGAAGTAATCATCACCATTTGAGCAAATGCAATTATTATTATTTTTTTCTAGTCAAAAAGGCTGGTTAGAGGCTAAGATGCATGGTTACTATCAGTTGTCAACTAGAGTTCTAGCCTCTAACCAGTGTTTTTGATTGAAAAATCATAATTCTTGGTTGATCTCTAAACAGGGGATTGTTACTTCACCATTGGCTCTTTGAGCCACAGATTGAGAAATATTTGCTTGAAATTGCATAAAAATCTGATCATGAATTTGAATTTTACTATCAAAATGGTGGTTTCTGTTTTTTTTTTTTAAATTATTAATTTTTTCTGAATAAATTATCAGTGATTTCAATGATTTTCCACATTAACTTTACAAGTCAATGTGCAAAATCACAAATTTTTCAGAAAAATTTAATATTTATTTTGTTAAACAAAGCAAGTTTTGAAGAAGAAACACAGAAGCTCTCCCTCCTCCTCCTCCTCCTTATCCCTCCCCTCTCCTCCTCCCGCAAAATAAGAGGAGAGAGGTCGGGTTATTTTTCTATTAACCCCACCAAAGGTGATTCACCTCTCTGAACATAAGACATAAATTTCATACATCTTATCAAAAAAAAAAAACCTCACTAAAAAAAACGCAAATATTTTTGGTCATCGATTGGAAACCACTTTGATTTTTTGGGACTTAAAGACCACAAATGCATATAGAAGATAAAAAAAATGTATAAAGTTACAGGTGACAGAATAAAATAATACAGGGTGACATACAATTTATTTCCATTTTTTTCTTTCTGGAAAAAAAATTATGCTTTTTTTGTCAACTAAATAGCCTGGTTAGAGGCTATACGAACTCTAGTCTCCATCTAAGAATCACACATGTAGAATATGTCGAAATAAGAATGAAACAATTTCAACTTTTTTGTTTTTCTGATTACTTTATAAGAAAAATAAATAGAATAGAATTATTGAAACTAAATAAGGTTTAATTTCAGTTGGCGATTTTTTTTTTGTTCTGCATTGAGGGAATTGCAAAATATGCAAATGAAAGAGAACAATGAAATAGTATTCTGGTTATACTGCGCTTTAGAAGGAGAAAAGAACTTACATACAGAAAATGCTGACTGAAAATGGCGACAGAATAAATAATTTACCTAATTTAAATAATTCCATTTTATTTATTTTGATTTTTTTTTTCAGTCAAATAAATAGAATTGAATTATTTAATTAAGAGAAATTCTATTTTGAGACTCATTTAAAATTTGAAGAGTAACTGAAACTACTCAAGAAATTATTTAAAATAAACTTTTTTACGGTAATTTTTTTTTTATGAAGCATGGCATTTTCAAAACGTTGTAGATGCCAAAATTTAAATTTTTCATGAGATAGAAGAAAAAAAAACAAATTTGCTACTTAAACCAATTACCAATTACATTAAAGGCATAAAATATTGGTAATACAAGTTTACAAAAAGCTAAGAAAAGAAGAAAATGTAATTAAAAATTATTAATCAGATATTAGAATATTTTTTTAAATTTTTTTTTTTTGAAATTTCAATTCAGTTCCAAAAAAAAAAACGTTGTAAATGAAAAAAACATGCAACATATGCTGACAGGTTGTCAGCATGCGTTTCTTGTTGGCGTTTACAACGTGACTATAGTCACTAAGTGACTGGCCATGTTGCCACTCGAACTGCTATTGGCTGTTACAACGTTATGACTTGAATAACATTTCTACTTCAGTTTTTTTACCACTAGGAACAGCACTTTCGTGACAAGCATAAT
Source organism: Brachycybe producta (assembly GCA_036925085.1). Lineage (NCBI taxonomy): Eukaryota > Metazoa > Arthropoda > Diplopoda > Playtdesmida > Andrognathidae > Brachycybe > Brachycybe producta. The sequence goes on from JAUPFP010000073.1 coordinate 722,835, forward strand.
TTCCCTGCCAAAAAAACGTGGCCGTTTACAACCCATTTTCGATTTAAAAAACGTAATTTCGCCCTTATGTGGCATTTACAACGTTATGAAAATGTACGCCTCAAATATGAAAAAAGAATATGCCTGATAGAACAACTAAAATCTTGAAAATGCCATAAAAAGTGGTTAAGTTTACTCTTCTAGATTCTAAAACACTTTCAAGTGTTTTGTTGAAAGATCTTTTCAAAACGCAGAGATTTAAGCTTTTTTTTAGCAGCCTGTATACTCTCCTACTACATATTTTTTTTCTGTGCCTCAAATCAAATTTATGAATCAAAATGAAATAACAAAAAAACGACACCCAAGAGGACACAATAAAATGGAAATATGATGAGAAAATAAAACAACAACAACAACAAAACATTCAAAATGTTGTCTTTTAAAAGTTGTTTTCAATTTTGAATAAAAGTTTCATTATATCTACAACAGTTGCTAAACATTTAAACGTAGTGGGGTAACCCGTCATAAATGACGGGAAGCAAAATTCACAGGCAACTGTGCCCAGCATTAGAATTTCTTTTCCTCCGCCCTTTTATGACGTCAGACCAAGTAACAAACCAATTAGAAATTGATGACGTTCATAAAAGGGTTGAGCAAAAGAAATTCTAATGCTGGGCACAATTAATTGCCTGTGATAAACTGTAGTTTAATTTTGCTACTATTATCCCCTCCCTTTTTTATATTTGAAAGAGAAAATGAGTTTTTCATTTTCTCTGGTGTGCGCATGCGCGTCATTTTTTCCTTTTTTTACTCCTTTCATTTCAATTTCAGTCACCCCCTCCCACTTTTTTCCCCTCCACGTTTCTCTTTCTCCACCCCCCCCCTCTCTACACTTTCCAACCTTTTCCCCTCTCCAATTTAATATCATGGGGTTCTTGGATGGGGAGTGTGCAACATATAGTTGACCTTGAGAAAAAAAAAGCGGTTCATTTATTCATTTAAATTTTGACTTGTTTCAAGGTTTTTGTACAGTGTTAGATCCACACACTCACACACACATACACACACAGACCTGGCTTAATATATATATATATATATATATATATATATATATATATATATACAGTATATAACTAGAGATGCCACGGATATCCGACAGTTTTTCAGCAGGATATCCGATCTGATCGGATACAAATTGCTTTTTTTGGTAGACAATAAATGAGAAATTCGAATAATGCAAAGACAAACATTTCCGCGTGAGAAACACAGGTGTATAGAAACACCTCAACCACATCCGATCTGAATTGGCCTAACTGTTGACGCGCGCATTGCACACGAGGAAATGAAGACATTCCTTTCTTGCATGCAGACTTCACTGGGAATGTATTGCATTCAACATTTCTGTTCCCGCTGTTCCTGTTCAAGTGCAATGAATTCTCGAAGTTTTCAGTGTCATGGCGAGCCTTTGTAGAAACACCTCAAAGAAGACCAACTCTGAATTGGCCTAACTATAGAGAGTCTGCGATTTTCGAAAGCCGCGGTCTTTTCGGGTTTCATTTTTTTGAAAACCGAAAGTACCGGAGTTTTGTTGGTTTTGCATTTTTTTTTTTCTCATTAACTTTTAATATTTTTGATAAAAACAATCAATCATAGTTATAATTTTTGTCGATAATCAACTTTTTTAGGAAAACAAGAGCATTTACTGATTTATCAGATAGGTCTAATCGTGGAGGAAGTTTTGTACAAAAATTACTACTCAACAAGAATGTCTTTTCGACATATGTTGATGTTGGTTTTATGGTAGAAAGTGTTGCATAAAGATGACCAAAGGTTCTTCGTTTTTTGGTTTAGTGGTTTAGTCATTGATTTTCATTTAATTTTTGACAAAACCGAAAACCGCGGTTTTCGAAAACGGTTTCGCCTGTTTCGGTTTTTCAGGTAAACCGAAATCCCAATCGCTAGGCCTAAGTTTTGAGGAGCGCATTGCAACTCTGAAAATGAAGACATTCTTTTCTTGCAAACTTCACTGAGAATGTATTGCATTCAATATTTCCGTTCCAGCATTTCAGTCTGAAATGCTGGAACGGAAATATTGAATGCAATACATTCTCAGTGAAGTTTGAATACTGAACTTTTTTCAGTATTCAAAACATATCTTAGGGCTCTATTTATTCGAATTATCCGAACGGATATAGATCTCTACATTATCAGAAAGAAAAAGAAAATCGGATATTCGCTATTCGCGGATAGTAAAATTGACTATCGGAGGCATTAACTATACATTTGCTCACTTATGAATGGAATTTCTAATATGTTAGAAACTAGAGTGGTAAAAGGATGGATTTAAGGTATTGTCATGAGTCCATGAGTCTCATGACAATATATTTTTAGTAGGCTAAATTTGGTTTGAACACAGGAAGTGACGTATTTAACCATTTAACAATTGGATTTTAAAGGTCCCTCTGCCATAGGCCAACCCGGCTGCTTCCAGAGTATATTTTTTTTTGTAATTGTAATGTGGTTAATCACATTGCTGTCAATGTAGTTTGACTTAGTTAACTCCATTGTTCAGAAAATTAACTATGGTTAATTTAACCACATTTGTTTCCACTAGAAAATTAACTGTGGTTAATTTGCAGTTCTTGTAGTGGAAACAAGATAAACCAATTTAAGTAATTTTTCATAAATTTTTCCCGGAGGTTTTTATTGTCAGTTTTTTTTTTTTTTGGTCAGTAAAAAGTTGACACAAAACTCTTGATAAGACTGATTTTTTCCAGTTTTTCCCCCTCAAAAATAAACCTGAAACTCAATTCCCATTTCTTTTATATAAAATTTAAAAATGGACTTCCCATAAGAGAATTCAAACTCCCTCAGACACACACACACACACAAAACCCCAACTTTTACAAGAAAATGATGCAATTTTGAGTATTCCCCATTACATAAACGTTACTTTAGGGGGCTTTTTTTGTACTATTTTTATCAAATCGATGGACGTTATTGACCATGTCCGCTTTTTTTTTTCTTTCTTTCTTTCTTTCTTTCTCCTCTCTTATTTTGAAATTGCCCAGGGAAACACTTTAAAAAAGGAGAAAAAGGAGGTGGGTTTGGACACAAAGGTCCGAATTCAAGAAGGAACACTTGGCGCTTAAAAACTTCCAACACTTGAACCGTATTATCAAGATTGCTCAAAAATGGAAGAACCCTGTTTAAACTACAGGCAATTAGAAATCGGGACCTACAGAAGTTGGCTCCGCCCTTTTTATGACGACCGGCAACTTCTAATTGGTTTGTTGCGTGGTTCGACGTTGAAAAGTGTGACGTCGCTGGCCCTTTGGCGCCACCGTTTCGACCTCTTTGTTGTTGAATCGATGGTGCCGGTGCCGACTCTATTGTCGGCGGGCCAGCCTCTGCTCTAGGGGTTGATTTCACCGGCCGGGACATTTACTGGTCCGACCTGGTAAGGCCCACAAAAAGACCGTCTTTTCCTAGGGATGTTCCTGTATAGTGCGTGACGATACCAACGTAATTTCAGTCCTGTTTGCTTGAGTCACTGGAGGCTCCAGGCGGAGGGACTCGGGTAATATCTGAGTGCCTTCCACTGGATACTCCGTTATTTTCGGAGTGCTAAACCCAAACACAATTAGAGACACAACACTCACAAATGCTTGTAGATAAAAATCAAAGTATCAAAAACTCTTTACTCTGACTGTCCTCACACTCAAGCCTCAAGCTCACTTGTCCAGTCTCCTGGAAGGGCAACTGTCACCTCAGTGCTCAATGATTGACCAACTGGGCCAATCATCGCCCTGGGCTGGGGATATTACCTTAAAAAGAAAGGTACTTTTGGGACTCTATTTCCAATTCTCACAGTCGGACTGGGTTCCACGAATTCACTTAGAATTCGGTCCACCCAAGTCTGAACATCTGTGCACCAAGGGGTGCCATATATTAACAGAAAGGAATTTCTGCCGGGTGTTTCACCATTCTGTTACTACAGGGTGTCACAAAAGGGCAGAGCATGTGATGTCAGGCTACATAACCAACCAAGTAGAAGTTGCCGGTCGTCATAAAAAGGGCGGAGCCAACTTCTGTTTGTCCCGATTTCTAATTGCCTGTAGTTTAAACTCTTGTACAGACTGAGGCGATAATCGTCAGACACAAACCGATTTGCATCTGGATACATGTGGCCAGTGATGTTGCGCTGTTCAAACCGAATTCAGTATCTGTTGTTCATTTACATGAAATAATAAATCACAATGAAAATGAATTTCACTATTTTCACAATAAAATCCTTCGTCGTTTGTTCGCTTCTAGGTATACTTGACTGAGCAATGTCTTCCATTTTAAGTGGGGAAACAGAGAAACAAGAAACACGTTTCGCTGTGAAGCCGCCAGATAATTGGGCGATGTTGCTTAAATTGCTTTGTATCAGCAAAGACGTCTCTGGTCGCAACGAAACATCGCTCTCGACAATGTTTCCAGCGATAGTCGCCAACACACGTATCCAGCGACTTCACAACATCTCCATCGGACACTCAGCGACATGTATCTGAATACATGTGGCCAGTGACGTTGCACGTCCAAACTGAATTCAATATCTGTTGTTCAGTTCTGCAAATGGATCTGTTGACTTGCTGGTGGTGTCAGTGCTACATTTGTATTCGCTTCTAGACAAGCAACACTCTTTGATGTCAAGCCGCCAGATACTCGGGTGATTTTGCTTTGTATCCGCAAAGACGTCTACGGTCGTCGGGAAACATTGCTGGCGACAATATTTCTGGCAATTATTTCTCGGTCTGTGCTAGGCTTTAGGCCAGGCGCAAATTAGACAACAATGCAAGCTTGGCAACCAGCAACAATCTCCAGCAACTGTTGCTGGTGACACTACACTATAACACCAGTGCTGCATTTGCAGGTGGTACCCAATTGGTAATTGGCAACAGTAGTAAGTGGCTGTTGCTTCTGCTCGGTATAGCAAGCAGAGATTGAACAAGCAACCATTGTGTGCCAGCAACCACTTTCTTGCTCGCTCATTTGGTTCCCTAATTTGCACTCGGCCTTAGAATCCTGTACAGATTGTTCAAGTTGAGATTCGGTGTCTGTCATAGGGTTAAAGGCCCACCCACCATAAGGCTGTAGACCTGTTTCACCTAGGTCAAGGTCCACACTTGAAATTAGAAGAAAAGCGCACCTCAAAATAGCAAGAAAAGTGCGAAAAAAGCGCACCTGAAAATAATAAGAAAAAAATAGCGCAAAAAATAAAGCGCACCTCAAAATAGAAAAATAACGCAAAGAAGAAAGCGCGCACCTGAAGTGCACCCTCGGTGTCTAATGTCCTTTCTTGAATTTGGACCAAGTGATTCTTAAAATGGGTTTCTAACTCCATGAACCACATCAACCCCTTCTCCTCAACCTCTCTCCCCATCTCCTCTCTCTGCCCTTCAGTATATAATTCGGACCTGTGCTTAGTCCAGCACGACAAAATCAAATTTATCACTTTTCAAAACTAGTGTGTCTGAAATGCAAAAATTTATATAGAAAAACCTAAAAAAAAAAACGTGAGGTCATTGCTGGTCACTGGTATAAAAAGCGATAATCTCCCTTATTTCCGTTATATTAGCAACACCATATACATATGTGGGGGAGGGAGGGGGGCCCTCTCTCTCTCCTCAATAAGTCACATAATGTTAGGTAGGAGTTCCCCCCCCATCTCCTCTCCTTCATCACTCCTCCCTTCAATCATTGAAAAGGAGGGACAATTCCTTCTTTTTTTTTGGGACTGAAAAATACAATACATTAGGACTGTGTTTCTATTGTTGTCTTGTTACTGCCACTTGTTTGAATTTCTCCAACAATTCCCCCATTTTTTGGGGGGGGGGGAGGGGGCATTAAGCCTCCCTCCCCATTTTTGGCCCGGGGGTGGCGGGAGGTTATTAAAATCAATCCTTATTATGTAAAGTTAAATTTATGCGAAATTTCAGAAATAATCAGTGCAGAAAAAAAAACTAACTAATAATCAATTCAAATAAGTTTGTCTTCTCTCAAAATTCTTCCTTACTTTTCTGATTAGATTATTAAAAACTAGAAACCGTTTTTTTTACAGGTGCACCACCTGTGAAAGAATTTCTAGTTTTTAAAAATGCAACAGTGTTCGTAATCCGTCTGCTATAAACAACTTTGAGGGCGAGCGCAGACGACAGACAGTCGCTGACAAAACAGATAGTAGTAGGCCTAAGGTTAGTGCGCACGACCGACAGTCTGTCAGATGTATCTGATGCCAACAAATCGCAAGCGCGGACACGACCGTCAGTTTGTCGGTGGTTGTGCCATCATATGCGCGAGCATCGTCCAGAAACTAATTAGTAGTTCGTGTGCGCTTACACGGACGTAGACAGGTGTTATATCCCACTGCCGACAATCGGGTCGGTGCTTGGAAAAATGGAAATGTCCCATCCATCTATTGTGTCGGTTCGTCTACTTAGTCGGTTGTGTGCGTTGCCCTGTAAGAAGCCATACTGTTCATTCTGACCGACTAAACTGTCTGGCATTGTCTGCCACCGACTGTCTCTCGTCTGCACTCGCCCTAAATGTCTAGATTTCACAGAAAGACGCCAACCTTAGCACACAAGCGACTTTTAAAAAGTCACCTGTGTGCTAAGGTTGGCGTCTTTCCATAGAAAACACATTGCGACGTCTGTCAAAAGTCGCCTGTGTGTTCCAACTGGAAGGCAGGGCGTGAATTAGGGAGCCAAATGAGCGAACAACCAGCAATCAAATCACGATCACGTGACAAGAAAGTGGTTGCTAGCACACACAATGGTTGCCTTGTTCCCTCTGCTCACTATACTGAGCAGACAGGCAACATCCACTTACTACTTTTGCCAACTACTAATTTGGTGCCTGCAAATGCAATGGTGGCACTATTGCCAATGTCACCAGAAACAGTTGCTGGTGACTGTTGCTGGTTGCAAGCTTGCATTGTTGCCTAATTTGGACCTGGCCTATAACAGTTTTAAATTTCTTGGCAAAAGTTGCTTCTAAACACAGTCAAGTGTGCACAGCAGTAACATTTTGCTATCCCCGCCCTTTTATGAGCGGCATCAATTTCTAATTCGTTTGTTACTGGGTCTGATGTCACATGCCCCGCCTTTCTTTATTTCTAATTGGTTGATATTTGGTCTGACGCTCATAAAAGGGCGGGGAGCCAAAAAAAATTTACTGCTGGGCATACTTGCCTGTCCTCTAAACACCTGAGAAACTTAACTTTCTCATTTCATTTCCAATTTTTTTTATTTAAAGTTATTATAAAAACTTGTCACTTCTACTCTCTAAAAAAAAGACTTCTGAACAAAGAAAACGCATTTAACAATAAAGAAGATATAAATAAATCCCTTTTTTATACAAAAAAAAAGACTTGTTCTTTTTTTATATAAATATAAATATAAAAAATTTTTCCCATCTTTATAAAAATGTCCCCAAAAAAAAACCTTCACAATTGTCAAGGTGTGAACTGTGGTGATGTTGTCAAGAAATAGAAGCACTAAATTATAATTGATGTGCTCTTATAAGTGTGGTAGTGGTTGCGACTTATGAAAAAATTGGGTGGAAAAGGGCCACTTTTTTTCTTCTTCTGGTTTTATAGATGAGACCCATATAACAACTTCCTCTCCATCCCCTCAAAAATTACACCTTTTTAAGGGTGGAGGAGGAGAGTAGAAAGAGAGAGAGAGAGAGTTAAAAAAGAATCCCTCTGATCTGAGGGGATAATCTTTCAATGAGATATATGATTGATCGAAGAAGGATAACACTTCAGTTAATAAGCAATCAATCATAATTGTCACAATCTCACTGTTTGGGGCTTCTTCTCATTTGGGACCCTCACTTTAAAAAAAAAACCTCTCTCACCCAACCCTCAATAAAAAAAAATCCCATCATATCATAAACCATAATGGTGTCTTCTACATTATAATGATCAGGAGGCTCGGATTTGTATGCAATATCACAGCGAATGGTTCTCAATCTGTGGCCCAAAGTGCCAATTGTGAAGAAACCATAATCATCATCATCATTTCTAATAAAAAAGGCGAGCTATAGAGGCTAGATATCTGGGCCTCATTATAGAAAAAAATCATAAAATTGACGCAATCGTACCTTATGATGTCACCGCTTGTCGACTTAATTGTTTTATGACTATCACATTAATGCTGTACATCAGTCAGTGGCAGTCATATGACAGTATTTGTCACAATATTTTGTAATTTCCTTTTGTGCTTGTTTTAAGGTGCTAAATCATGAGCTAGATGTGACTATTTACTATCGTATGACAGTCTTATTTTAAATTTTGTAACGAGGTACCTGGTTACTATAAGTTTTCAACTACAGTTCTAGCCTCTAACCAGTGTTTTTGATTGACAAAAAGAAACCATACTTGTTGGTTGATCTAAATGTTGGAATGGTTACTTCATAATTTACCATTGGGCCACAGATTGAGAAACATTTGCTTGTTGTTATTGCATAGAAATCCGAGCTCTAGAAATGACAACAAAACTTCCAGAGGGTCTTCTGATGTCTTTTTCCATTAAGATACTTCTAGAAAAAAATGGGAAGGTTTTGTCCCTCGTTATTCTGAAATCCCAACCCACCTTCCCTTGTGTTGACATGTTTCAGTGCAAACTGGACAAACTAAGGTGTATTAAATACACCCCCACCCCATAAGGGCAAATCCTCCATATTTATTAAAGATTATGCAAACAGCAGTTGACTGCAGCCTCAAACATACTGTCATACTGAACCATTTCCATCAAAATGGTTAAGGTAGTTTGAGAACAGCTGATTTTCGAACTCTAGATTATTTCTGTCCGTTATAGAAGAGCAAAATTAAGAAAAATTTGAGAAAGTGTTTTAGAAACTAGAACAGTATATGAATTACTTAAGAGGCTACATCACAAAATTACTTCGAAAAATCTCCGCAAAGAGCACTAGCTTCGTTTTCTATTTAGCCCATAGACCCAATGTTGAAGAAAAATGTTAATTTTTAAAATACACAGTCGTGTCGGCAATATGTTTATTTTTCATATTTAAAGTTGTCCAATTTTGATGGTTCAAAGTGCAATGTGCACCTTAAATATATGCTGATCGAGTCATAGAATGACAAAAAATTGGTAAGTGCGGCTCTATTTTTAAAAACTATTTCAAAATCGCAAATTTCTAACTCTTATGTTAAACTCCATTGAGCACGTGCTCGTAAGCAAAAAACATCCATTAAAATGCTCGTAATAATACTTAAAAAATATTTTTAAAAAACACAATTAAACCACAGTGCAGCCAACACATTAACTCACATGCTGATTTTTTTCTGGTTTTTTAAAATAATTTTTAGGTATTTTTACGAGCATTTTAGTGAATGTTTTTTTGATTACGAGCACGTACTCAATGAAGTTTAACATAAGAGTTAGAAATTCGCGATTTTGAAATATTTTTTTAAAAATAGAACCGCACTTACCAATCTTTTGTCATTCTATCACTAGATCAGCATATATTTAAGGTGCACATTGCACTTTGAAAACTTAATATTGGACAACTTTAAATATGAAAAATAAACATATTGCCGCCACGACTGTATATTTTAAAAATTAACGTTTTTCTTTAACATCGGGTCTATGGGCTCAGTAGAAAAACGATGCTAGTGCTCTTTGCGGAGATATTTCGAAGCAATTTTGTGATGTAGCCTCTTAAGAGTATTTTCATGTTGGTATCCTCCAAAATAAACATTTTACAGACAAAAATTTAATGGCTCATTTTTAAACTAACAAACTTATTTTGAAAGATATCCACAATGAAAATGCCACTTATGTGATTGGGCTACCCTTCTAGTTAGTAAAACACATTCAAATTTCTCTTCATTTTTCCTTTTATGAATAACCTGAGTTTGGGAGGTAGTTACACTTTAAAACCACCTTAAGATGGTTAAAAAAATTCAAAAAGTCTCCTGAAAATGCCTCTCCCCTTGGAGGGTTCACTGTTTTCCAGAAGTCCTAAAAAAAACTTTAAAAAAACGTACCAAAATTCAAGAAGTGATTAATTGCCCTGGAAAATGCCTCATAAGGGCTCTACTTAGTAACCTCAGAAGGTCCAAAAAAAAAGTACAGACCACCTGTACCTGGCTAAAATACAAGAAAACAAGCAACAGCTGAAATCCTTCAGCTGCTTATTTACAGCATAAGCTGAATCAAATTTCAGCTTTTGGCTTTTTATTGCGGCTTAAATCGAGAAGCTGTTTTTCATCATATCCTGACACTTTACCTAAAGTTGTTCACCTAAACAATTACACCTAAACCAAATACTCTAAACGGTTTTTCACCTAAATGACAATACACCTAAACCTTTTCACCTAACAAACATTAACCTAACGCCTTGTTTCCATTGTGGTGAAAATTTTAACTTTTTGAAAATTTGAACTTTTTGAAAATTTTAACTTTTTGAAAATTCCAACTGGTGAAAAACTGAACAAACGTGGTTCCCCCACCTATGATAGTGAATGGGCGGGGGCCACGTGTGTTCCAGTTTTCACCTGTTAAAATTCTCAAAAAGTTAAAATTCTCAAAAAGTTAAAATTTTCAAAAAGTTAAAATTTTCAAAAAGTTAAAATTTTCAAAAAGTTAAAATTCTCAAAAAGTTAAAATTCTCAAAAAGTTAAAATTCTCAAAAAGTTAAAATTTTCAAAAAGTTAAAATTTTCAATAAGTTAAAATTTTCAAAAAGTTAAAATTTTCAAAAAGTTAAAATTTTCAAAAAGTTAAAATTTTTACCCCATTGGAAACAAGGTCTAAAGGAAGTTCTTCTAATACATTTTCATCTAAAAATCATTTAACCTAATACTATTTTACCTAAATTTGTTCACCTAAGGTATATTTCACTCCGAACATTTTTTAGCCGAAACATTTTTTTTTTCCTAAACAATTTCACTTAAAATATATTTTGCCTAAAGTAATTTACATCTAAATATTTTTTTATTTAAACGTTTTCAAATAACAAACTGCATTTTAATTTAAGCCACATTAAATTTGAATCACACTGACCACATTTATGTTTAATTCCATAAAAAATACTATTTAAAACACTATAGTTAATGGATCTCGGTAGTTAACATATCTGAGTAGTTAACGTTTCTCAGTAGTTTAATATCTCAGTAGTTAACAGATCTCAACAGTTACTAGATCTCAATAGTTAACAGGTCTTAAGTTAACAAGTACCATTGGCCAAAAATTTAGCCTCTAACCAGTTTTTTTTTTGACTGGAATAAGCATAATATTATGTTTGCTCTATTTAGAATGTCATTTATGCATGAAAATATATGTATATTTTTTTATCCCTGTGAAGAAATTCAAGTCTTAATTTTTTTTTTTTCTAATTATAAATATCAAATGTTGATCAAACAAAATAAATTTGTAGTGTAATTTATAACATATAAAATATATATGTATTGTATATAAATCAAATATGTAAAACAGTTGATAAGTTTACAATTTTGCATATAAATGAAAAATTACAGTTCTGTTAATCTTTATGAAAGAAAGAACAATAAAAGGTTTTAACAAAAAAAAAAGTTGTTTAGTAGCGAGTTTGTTGTCGGCTTGTAACTAACAACAACAACATTACTAACTAGTCATTTAATGATTTAACCCTTTTTTTCTGTTTCTTCTCCCACGGCATTTTTTTAAAAACTCAACAATTTTATATTTGGTTACTTTTTCTCTATTGTTAAAAAAAGAGAACAAAATCGTACATTTTACACCACCACCACCCCAAATATCCAATATATTTTACTTTCACCTCAACTTTTTCAAATAGTTAGCACTGCATGAGGTTCATTTAGAGGACTCTCAACTGATATTTCTAAAAAGGGCCACATTTTTTTGAAAATTAAAAAAAGAGGAATGTTTTAGAGAGAAAAAAAAATATTTTCATTTTGTCCAATAACTAATACCCAAAAATTTGCATAAAATGTGTTAAAAAATCATTAATGATGGTTCCAATCCCTTATACCTTGTAGACACATGAGTTAAATGAATTCAAATGAAATGTGTTTAAGTGAATTATACGGAATCCAGTTAAGGACATGAACCCAAATAAAAAATTGACTTTAATATTAATATTTTAAATTGAAATACTAAATCAATATTTTGTCCATAGTTTATATAAATTATATTTAAGTATTAATCTCAATTATTTTCAGATTATTAACTGAATAAATTGAATTCGATATAGTGTTCGTTTGTCCTTCACAGAGCTCTGTAGAACACATGATTTAAATGCATTTAAATTATCAGGTGTGTGTATTAGCTATTACTCTGTGAATGTCATATATGCAGTAATAATTAGTTAATGCACAAATTGCAGAATTTTTTTTTTATAAATTTGCATAATAAATTTAACTTCACTAATTTCTTGAAAAAAACTTTTTAATCAGAAAATAAATTTCTACACAGAGCTTTTTCAGTATTTGCTTATGGCTTATGACTAGGGCTCGGATTTTTATGCAATATCAAGCAAATGTTTCTCAATCTGGGGCCCAAGAGCTAATTATTGTGAAGTAACAATCCCAGTTTAGATCAATCAACAATTATGGTTTTGTTAATAAATAAAAACAATTGTTAGAGGCTAGAACTCTAGTTGACAACTGATAGTAACCAAACATTTAGCCTCTAACCAGCCTTTTCGAATAAAAAAAGGATAATTGCAGTTGTTCTAATGGTGATGATGATGATGATGATGATGACGATTACTTCACAATTGGTACTTGGGCCACACAAATTGAGAAATATTTGCTTGATATTGCATAAAAATCCAAGCTCTGCTTATGGTATCTGTAACTATTAATTGCTTCAGACATTTAATTTTACTTTTGCTTTACAATATAATTTTTTTACATTCATAAAATGTACAATTTCTTTTGCATATTTGTAATTATTTTCTATTCGCAAAAAAATGCATAATTTACATATTTCAGAATTTACATAAAGGTTTTCACCTTAGTTGTTGCAAAAAGGCAAAAAGAATTATGCTTTTTGCTATTAGTGAGGCAGGTTAGAGGCTAGTGTTAACCTAGAATTATATAATTCAGCCGTATTTTAATTCCATTAAAACTCAAGCCTCTAACCAACCTCACTTGATTGCAAAGAGAATATTTTTTCACCTTCAGACAAAACACCAAAAATCTTAACATATTTTATCCTTAGAACCTGTGAACCCTTGTGTTCAAGAGTTTAAAAGTTGATATTTAAAATGCAAAGTTGTTTTAAATGCCAATTTCTTTTTCTTTTATGAAATTTAATTTTAATGCTAGATATCATTTTTTTTAGAAACAAAAACACATTCATTGCTAAAAAAAAAAATTCAAAAGTTACCTTTTTTAGACGTGCCACCAATTGTGGCTCGCGAGCCACCACTTGAACAACTCTATCAAAACAGAAAGAAAAAAAACTATTTCAAAATTAGAAGAAACACTAAAAACATTGTAACATTTTTGTGACAGAAAATTAATTTGCCCGCCCCCTCCCCCTCCCCCTTCCCGCATAAAACAAAAGATTTATATGATTTTGGGAGGAGAATTTAATAAAGAGAAAAATTCATCTATCTATCTCAATGGGTGGAGTCACCATTTATTTTTTTCCAGAATATTTTTTCATTGAGGTGTGTTTCTTAAACCTAGAAAAATCGTTCAGAATATAACATTTGTATATTTATATATATAAAAAATAAGACAAAAATGTTAGCAATTAGCCATAAAAAAGCAAGCAATTTTTGTTGTTGTTGCAACGCCTATTACCAAATTATGATTAATATTTTTATTACTGATAGAAACTTTTTTTAAGTGTGAAAATATCGATTTCAATATGTTAATGAAGGGGATATAAGTTGGTCTAGAACCGCTTTAAGGAAAGGCAAGTGTGCCCAGCAGTAAAAAAATTGTGTTGGCCCCGCCCTTTTATGAGCGTCATCCATTTCTAATTGGTTTGTTACTTGGTCTGATGTCACATGCTCCGCCCTTTTCAATTTCTACTTGGTTGATATTTGGTCTGACGCTCATAAAAGGGCGGTGCCAACAAAATTTTACTGCTGGGCACACTTGCCTGTCTTTAAAAGGAGATTGAATAGTGATCTATTTTGTTTTTGTCCCTTCGGATGGCGCCACTGCAGTGGCTAATTCTCTCTGGATGTTTTTTTTGTTAAATTTGGGCGCAAAAACGTCAAGCGAACGTTTTTTTTTTCCAAATCGAAATTGTTTTCAAAACTAGAATGGTAATTTGTAAACGACTTTGTTAAAAGTTATTTCATGGCAATATCTTATAAAATAAACAATTTTATAGTTCAGTTTGAAAATGCCCCCTTTCGCTTCTTTTCCAAACTCATAAAAAAAGTTTATTTTGAAAGATATCACCATTGAAAAAACTTTTAGCATTATCACCAACTATTCTAGTTTCTAAAACACTTCGAATTTTTTCTGTAATGTTTTTTTCTGAAAAAAGTTTGCTTGAAAATATTAATTTTCTCAAAACCGAGGGTGAAGGGGGAAGAGACCTCTTATCAGTGGCGGATTTAGTGAGGGGTGGAGGGAGGGGCAGGCACACGACCCCCCCCCCCCGCGCCGTATACAGCATTTTTGATTAGAATTTTAATTTTTTTTTAATTGTCAAAAATTTAAGTTTGACAATGTTTTTCACTTGTAAAAACACCAGTGCCTTTTTAGAGGCACTTCTTATTAACACATTTGAAATAAAAATAAAATTTTGTAATGGGCGCCCTCTTTTATAAATAGCCCTTGCCCTTTTTTATAAATAGCCCTCCCCTCCCCTCCCCCTCCCCAGGGCCAATACCCTAGATCCGCCACTGCCTAATATAGAACATAATAGGCACTCCAGTGGCGCCATCCGAGGAGCTGAAAACAAAGTAAATATCTATTCAGCCACCTTAAATTTAGAAGAAGAAAAAAACTTGTCCTAAGCTCACAAGACCCCAGGTGAAAACAGGATTTGGGATTCAAACTCTTCTTATATTATTTATTCCCCCTTCGAAATCATAAGAGAAACCTTCAATGTGTTTCCATTGAATCAAATGTATTCAGACATTGTCATGGGTCAACAGCTTGACCAGCTGGACACCTGAATTTTCTTTGTAGGTCTTTTTACAGAGAAGAGACGGGAGAGAGAGAGAGAGAGAGAGAGAGAGAAAGAGGGAAATGCAACCTCTTTTAAGATTTATTGCTTTAAATAAGGAGGGCCTCTAAGCCCCTATAACTTAATGAGGGTCGTTGATTGATCTCAAGAAACTCTTATACCTAGCACACACTTGATAATTTAAACGCATTTAAATAATAAACGTGTTCTACAGAGCCCTGTGAAGGACAAACAAACAATATGTCGAATTCTATTTATTCAGTTAATTAATCTCAAAATAATTGAGTTAATTTACTTAAATATAAGATATTATAAACTACTGACTAATTATTGACTTAGTATTTCAATTTAAAAGATTAACAATAAAGTCAATTTGTATTTGGTTCATGTCCTTAACTGGATTCCGTATAATTCACCTAAACACATTTAATTTGAATTCATTTAATTCATGTGTGTACAACATTTTTAATCCTTCAAAATTTAAAATATAGTCAAGAATCTAAAATTTTATTTATGTCAAAACATTTTAAAAACAACGTAAAGAACAAACTTAAAAGTCTGTTATAGAGACTAGAATGACAAATAAATGTATTAAAAGCATAATTCAAGGCATTTTTTTTTCGCAAAAAGTGTTTAATGAAAATACATTAAATATTTTAATTATTTTCATAAAGTTGCTTCTTTTAAGAAACTATTTTAGAAAATAGAATTTTTAGCAAATTAAATCAAAATTCAGAAATCAAAAATTAGAAGAGCAAAATTAAAAGAAAAAACTAGAAAGTATTTTAGAACTAAACCTTTTATAGACAAGAATTAAAAAAAAAGTATTATCTACTTAAAGTTGGGTCATTTTCAAACTGATACAAAAAGTTTATTTTGAAAGATATCAACGTGCTACTCTTTCTAGTTTCTAAAACGCATTCAAGTTTATCTATATTTTTCACCTGAAAGCCAGAATAATCAGAGTTTGACAAAAATTTCTAAAAAGAAAATATTGTTTGCTTTAAGTTGTGTCATTTGTTTGAAAATCATAAAAATCAAAACATGAAAATACCCTCTTAAGTGAATGAGCTACCTTTCTAGTTTCTAAACCACATTCAAGTTTCTCTTCATTTTGCTTTCTGAAAGACAGACATGTTACCTATGTCATAATACCGGCTGTTAACTTATACATAGTGTTAACTCATCCTGTATAATAATAATAATAATAATAATTATAATATATGTATGCGAGACGTGGTATAATAATGCAATAAAGTTCAAAGTAAACTACATTTTAATAATTGGTGGTGTTTGTCTAGTTATTAACCATGTTGTCTTTATTTAATTAAAAACCACTTTTAAAATTATAATGATGCAAAATAAAAAATTTGACTTTTTAAAAAGGTTTCAAGTGAAAGAAAAAGTTGTTTTAGAATTTCTTTGTTGAAATTGTTGTTGTTGTTTATTTTAAAAGTTTTATTTGTTTTTTTTTTTTAAAAAAGATGATAATTTTCCATTTAGTAAAACTTGTGAATCGCGTTTTAATTGTATTTAAATAAATCTGCTCATAAATAAATAACATTTGTCTCATTATTATATCGAAAAAAGAAACATACTTAAAAGTAAACTTTAATTAATTACATATAGTTTAAAATAAAAGATGGCACCTTAGAATCAGTGGTTTTCGAAGGTGCCATTAAGTTTTGAATGTTATTATACGGTGTATATTGAATTTTGTAATATAAATTAATGTTTTCAATAAATGTTAAGGTGATTTAAAGTGGAAAAGCATCTAGTACTCTTGAGATGTTTTAGAAACTAGAAGGGTAAATAAACCACTTAAGTCTATTTTCATGTTGATATATCTTTTAAAAGAAACTTTTTGAAAAAAAGTTAAAAAAAAACATCTGCTTAGGTCTTGTTTCCACTGGAGTGTAAATTTGAACTTTCTGAAAATTTGAACTGGTGAAAAATTGAACAAATGTGGTTCCAGCCTATGTTAGCTAATGGGCGGGAGCCACATTCGTTCTAGTTTTCACCAGATAAAATAGCCTTGTTTCCACTGGGGCACAAATTTGAACTTTTTGAAAATTTTCAACTGGCGAAAAATTGAACAAACGATAGTGAATGAGCGGAAGGGCCACGTTTCTTCTATTTTTCACCAGTTGAAATTTTCAAAAGGTTCAAATTTTCTCCCCAGTGGAAACAAGGCATAAAAGTTTATAGAAAAATACTCTTATGTGATAGAGTTACCTCTTCTAGTTTCTAGAACACTTTTTAGTTTCTCTTAATTTTGCCTCATCAAAGACAGAAATAACCAAGAGTTCAAGAGGCATTTACATTTTGAAACCACCTTAAGAAGACGTTAAGTGTTTTAGAAACTAGAAGGGTAGCTCAGTCACTTAAGGGTATTTTAATGTTAATATCTTTCAAAATAAGCTTTTTTTATATATCCGTTTCAAAATGACACAACTTTAAGAAAGATGATATTCTTAACATTTTCGTTTATAAAAAAAAAGTTTATTTTGAAAGATATCAACACGAAAATACTATATAGTGATTCTGTTCCCGTTCTAGTTTCTAACAAGAACTTTCGAGTTGGTTTTAAAGTGTAAAAGCTCCTTGACCTCTGATTATTCTGTCACTCAGAAGCAAATCTTAAGACGCTTCCATATGTTTTAGAAACTAGGAGGGTAGCTCAATCACTTCGGAGTATTTTTTTATGTTTCATATCTTTCAAAATAAGCTTTTTATGTCAATATATGAAAATGTCACAACTTTAAACAGACGATATTTTTTTTTAATATTTCGTCTATAAAAAGATTAACTTTGAACAACATCAACATGAAATTACTCTTAAGTAGGATTCAAAGCTATCCGTTCTAGTTTCTAACACGCTTTCAATTTCTCTTTAGTTCTGAAACACAAAACAACCAAAAAAGTGTATTCTCTCATAAAGTGACCACTGGTCAGTCTTGTGTAAGAAAGGTGGTTTTTCTAAAAAAAAATGAGGTGGAAGGTGAGGTCCTAAAAAAAGAGGGATTTAAAAAAATAGTAGAAAAATCCACAACATTCCAAAATGACTGAAGAAGGAAGAAAATTTGAAAAGAGATCAGTGACCCCCGTGGGTAAAATGATGATGAATGTCTATGCATACAACTACAGCAGAAAGAGCTAACTTCTTTTAAATAAAAAACGTCCCAGTAAAGCCAGTCAAGCAACACAAAACAGAAGAAGCCAAATCCGGCGGCCATTTATTCTTGTCCACCTTTCCAAAAAAAAATTTCAAGACCCTCCTCCTCCTCCTTCTCCTAACCACAACAATCAAGTGTCGAACCCCAAAACAAATTTCACCCCGTTCAAAAAAGTCAGACAGCATATTTGCTTTTTGCAGCTTTTATGGCGCATTCACAATGGGCTGGTTTACCAGTTGCCGGTGGCTGGTTTACCAGTTGCCGGTTGCTGGTTGTAGCCTGCTAGCAGCATAGTTTGAACTGCTACTAGCAGCTGCTTTCTCTAGCAGGCTAGTGATTTTAGCAGTGGCTGGTGAAGTTGAACATGTCCAACTTTGGTAGCTACCAGCTGGTCATGTGACTCCCTTCCAGCTGCTACCAGCTAGTGTGAACCCTTTGTCGCTAGTAGTGGCAGTAGTGGGTAGTTGAAACTCCACAGCTTGGGTTGGTTGGTTGTTAGCAGTGAATGGACAAGTGTGAATGCAAAGCAGCCGCTGCTTGCTGTTGCTGCTGGCTGGTTGTAGCGCTCTAGCAGCATAGTCTGAACTGCTACTAGCAGCTGCTTTCTCCAGCGGGCTAGTGATTTTAACAGCGGCTGGTGAAGTTGGACATGTCCAACTTTAGCAGCTAGCAGCTGGTCATGTGACTCCCTTCCTGCTGCTGTCATCTAGTGTGAACTTTTTGTTGCTAGTAGTGTCACTAGTGGTAGTTGAAACTCCACTGCTTGGGTTGGTTGTTGTTAAGAGTTTGTGTTTTTGCAAGACGGTGATTGGATGACTTGCACTGCTAATACCAGCAGTGACTGGACAAGTGTGAACCCAAAGCAGCTGCTGCTTGCTGTTGCTGCTAATAGCCAGCAGCAACCAGCGGCTTGTAAATCAGCCTAGTGTGAATGCGCCTTTAAAGCTACTACTGCTTGCTGCTGATTTCTTTAGCAGCAAGATTACAAGACACTAATAAGGTGTAGTCAAACTAGGCTGGTTTACAAGCTGCTGGTTGCTGCTGGCTATTAGCAGCAACAGCAAGCAGCAGCTGCTTTGGGTTCACACATCCAATATTTCCGATTTAAAATATTAATTATATTATTAACTTAAATATTAGATGCTTTGCGAACTGTAAAACGAAATGTGAGAAAATACGAAATACATTAAAAATACGATATATTTAAAATTATTTCGTATTTTCAGTCTAATTTTACAAGTGTCGTTACGATATTTTTTCTATTTTTCGTGACGAAACATTTCTTATATTTCGTTACCACGAAAAAGTCGCGCATGCGCGTTTGTTGACATTTTGGTCAAAAAAGCAGCCATTTTTTTTTCCCACTTCAAACAAACGATAGAATATTTTGAAGAAATTAGTGCATGTAATCTCCAGGAAAGTATTAAATTTACTCAACAAAAAGCAGCAGATGTTAGGTTAAAGGTAGGTTATAATATTTAATTGTTTTTTACTTTTTATTTATTTGCTGTTATTACCATTTCCATCCCTTGTTGTCGCCTTTGTGATTTCTGGTTTTAGTAATGCACATAGGTACTTTTTGTTTCAGGTTTTAATTGTAGCCAAAAATGTCATATTTCGTGTTTTATTTTAATTTTTTTCGTTTTGGCAGAACGCAAACCATTAACGAAATTTAATTACGAAATAAATAAAAAACGAATTTAATTAAAAATATATCGTTTTCATTTTATTTCGTGTATTTTTTGGACGAAAAATCGCAAAGCATCTATTGTATAATAAAAGAAAATGATACTAATATAAAAATGAAAACAATTGTAAATTTTGTATCATTTGAACCCTGAGAAATTCTATTAATAGAAATGTAGGCCAAGGTTTCCATGAATATTTCAATATTACAATACAAAGAATTATGTCAATAAATGTGTTCTTGAAATAATATGCAAATTATTTCGATAACCCTTTTTTTTTCTTTTCTTCTTATTCTGTTATTCTCATGCACTGATGCCTATGTCAAATGAAATACCATTGAATATTTATACATACAAGAGAAGAAGCAATGCATGACGTCACAATTGTACACTTATATATGAAGTCAAGTCAGCTTTTAGGCACACATTCAAGAAAGAATTTTTTGCAATTTCAACCCTCTAAACAAGGTTTCATCATAAAAAGAAAAAAAAAACATTTCGAGAATACTCAAATAAAACCGGACTTTTTTCTATGTTGAAAAAACACCTTTTCGAGAGAATTCAAAGGTTGAAAGTTCAAGTGTCAAATTTCCTTTTTGAATTCGGTCCTCAAGCTAACTCCTCAAGAATACTAATAAGTTTAAATAATGTGCTACAAACAGTAAACCACCTGCATTTTATTAGCAAAAATAAGCTCTTTTTGAACTTATTAAAGATGCTAAACTATATCAGCATCATTGTTATTATTGTTATTATTATTATTATTATTATTATTGTTATTATTATTATTATTAGCATCTTTTGTTTTTTCTCTTTTTATGCAAATGAAATTGATCGTGTAAAAGAATGAAAGAGAAAATGTCAACGCAACATTAAAATATATATTTATATTTATAAATAAGACACTTAATTTTGTGTGTTTTTTCTCAGTTTGATTAACGGAAATAAATTGTCATAATGAGGTTTTTTTTTAAAGTGGATTTTGAATGTTTTAACGATTTTGCCATTGAAATTTCGTGTTAACTTATTCCAACATTGCACCTTTTATTAGGTTTTAAAAAGTGTAAAAACCTCTCGTACCTCTGATTATTCTGTTTTTCAGGTGCAAAATTTTTTTAAAAAAATTTAAATGTATTTTAGAAACTAGAAGGGTAGCTCAATCATTTAAGGTGGTATTTTCATATGATATCTTTCAAAATTCGCGTTTGAAAATCATTTAACTGTAAGCTTACAAATATTTTTTTTTAATTTTTGTCTATAAAAAGTTTATTTTGAAAGATATCAACATGAAAAATACCCCATTAAGTAATTGAGCTGTCGTTCTAGTAATTAAAACACCATAGTTTCTCTTCATTTTGCTCTTCTGAAAGACAGAAATAATCATCAGTTCGAAAATCAGCTGTCCATAAACCATCTTCAATTAGTTAAACATAGTTAAGAAAATAGTTTTAATATGGTTTATGAACAACTGATTTCCAAACTCTTGATTATTGTGTCTTTCAGATACAAAATTTTAAAAAAAAACCTCGAATCAATTGATCAACAATCATTGATCAACATGAAAATACTCGTTTAAGTGATTGAGCTACCCTTCTAGTTTCTAAAACGCTAGGTTTCTCTTCATTTTGCTTTCTGAAAGACAGAATAATTAAAGAGTTTCGCGTTTACACTTTAAAACAAGCGTAACACGAATTTCTAATGAAATTCCATAGAAGACAACAAACAAAAACTAAAGTCCACGTAAAAAGAAGAAGAAGAATGTGGCCGCCCCCACCACCACCACCAACCATACATAAGGAATGAACTTTTTTTTCAAAAGCAATGAATGCTTTTGAATTCATTTAAACAATTAAGTTTGCTTCACTTTTTTTGGCAAACGTTTCCCAATCAAATTCAGAGAATCGCAGATATCGGCGAGAGATGCAACCTTTTATTTAAACTCAGCATTTTATTTTTGTTTTGATTTTTTTGTGTGGTAAATTTGTAGATGAAATAAAAATGGAAATCTTAAATATTACTAAGAGGCTACATAGCAAAATTGCCCATAGACTCCATGTTAAAGAAAAAAAGTTAATTTTCAAAATACACACAGTCGCAGCGGCAATATGTTTATTTTTCATATTTAAAGTTGTCCAATATTAACGGTTCAAAGTGCAATGTGCACCATAAATATATGCTGATCTAGTGATAGAATGACAAAAAAATTGGTAAGTGCCGTTCTATTTTTAAAAAATATTTCAAAATCGCGAATTTTCTAACTCTTATGTTAAACTCCATTGAGTACGCCCAAATAAGAAAAAACATCCATTAAAATGTTGGTAAAAAAAAATACTTAAAAATAATTTTTAAAAACCACAAGTAAATCACAGTGAAGCAAACACATGGGCGCACATGCTCAATTTTTTTATTGTTTTTTAAAATTATTTTTAAGTATTTTTACCAAAATTTTAATGGATGTTTTTTTCTTATCAGCGCGTACTCAATGGAGTTTAACGTAAGAGTTTGAAATTCGCGATTTTGAAATAGTTTTAAAAAATAGAACCGCACTTACCAATTTTTTTGTCATGATATTGTTAGATCAGCATATATTTAAGGTGCACATTGCACTTCGAACCATCAGAATTGGACCACTCTATGGGCTCAATATAAAAACGATGCTAGCGCTCTTTGTGGAGATTTTTTGAAGTAATTTTGCGATGTAGCCTCTTAATGTTTAAATGAGCAAAGATACAAAACGTTTCAAGTATATTTCAGAAGTGGCCTAATTAGCACAAAGTTTCAGAAAGAAACTTGAACCCTCTGTGCCAATCCTGCACTTATTCCAAACTCCATTCAAGTGTACTCACTAAAACGGATTTTTTTTTCTATGTTGGAACCCTGTTTTGAGAGTTCAAAATTTCTATAAAGCGACCACTTAATGAACAATACTTTCTATTGTGTTTTGCACTTTACTGTATCTTCACTGAACGATTGTTAAGACTATTTCTTGGCGATTTTAGTAACACTCATTATACTAACACTCATTGTCATCTGCTCAAAACAACAAGATAAGAGGACATGTATCTATCCTTATAAAGCAACTAGTGGGGTAACCCGTCATAAATGACGGGAGCAAAATTCACAGGCAATTGTGCCCAGCATTAGAATTTCTTTTCCTCCGCCCTTTTATGACGTCAGACCAAGTAACAAACCAATTAGAAATTGATGACATTCGTACAAGGGCTGAGCAAAAGAAATTCTAATGCTGGGCACAGTTGCCCGTGATAAACTAGTTTAATTTTGCTACTATTATCCCCTCCCCTTCTTATATTTGAAAGAGAAAATGAGTTTTTCATTTTCTATGGTGTGCGCATGCGCGTCGTTTATTCCTTTTTTACCTCCCACTTTTTCCCCCTCCCCATTTCTCTCTCTCCCCCTCCCCTTCTACACTTTCCAACCTTTCCCCCCCCCTCTCCAATTTAATATCATGGGGTTCTTGGATGGGGAGTGTGCAACATATAGTTGACCTTGAGAAAAAAAGCGGTTTATTTATTCATTTAAATTTATATAAATTGTACAGCGTTCACCACACACACACACACACACAGATACCTGGCTTATATATATATATATATATATATATATATATATATATATATATATATATATATATATATATATATATATATATATTATTCAGCTTTAAAGTGTCATTATTTTTACAAACTCCATGTACATTTTTGGCTCATTTTTCTTTTCTTCATGCCAGTAAAATGCCACAATTGGCAAAGAGAAAATATTTGTTCAAATTCAACTTTATTTTGGCCTATATTTTATTTCGAAAAAAATGAAAAAAAAAAATATTTGTGGGCTTGTTTTTAAAAGCAGCATGAAATAATAAAAAAAAATGGAAACGAAAGTAGAAACCACATTTTTTTTTTGTGAGAATTTGAGTCTGAAATATTTTTGGTTACATATGAAAAAACCCAGTGAGATCGATATCTAGAAAATATATTTTTACTTATTTTCTTCTTTTTGTTGTTCGAAAACAACAACAACAACAAAGAAAATTCTCCCCTCTATACAAAA
Source organism: Brachycybe producta (assembly GCA_036925085.1). Taxonomy (NCBI): domain Eukaryota; kingdom Metazoa; phylum Arthropoda; class Diplopoda; order Playtdesmida; family Andrognathidae; genus Brachycybe; species Brachycybe producta. The sequence goes on from JAUPFP010000073.1 coordinate 746,924, forward strand.
ATGCCAATATAATACAGAGTGGAATCAATTAAATGGAGCCAGTCTTTTAAGCTATATTGATCAATATTAGTTCTGTATCAGTTTATTAGCTCATTTCATCAATTTATCAATCAAATAATCACTTTTAGTTTTTAGGGTCCAACAATTTGGAATCCTTTTCGAATTAATCTAAAGACGCGTTTACTAGTGAGCTGAAGCCTGAAGATGAAATTCCTGTATTGAAGCAGTAGCTGAAAATGAACATGTCTCTCAGCTAATTGTGTTGACAAACAGGCAATTAAAAATCGGGACAAACAGAAGTTGGCTCCGCCCTTTTTATGACGAACAGCAACTTCTAATTGGTTTGTTGCGTGGTTCGACGTTAAAAGGGCGGAGCATGCAACGTCAGACAGCATAACCAACCAATTAGAAGTTGCGTTCGTCATACTCATAAAAAATGGCGGAGCCAACTTCTGTTCGTCCCGATTTATAATTGCCTGTTGTTGACAGGCATCTGTAGACAGCTTCAGAATTTCTTTGGCTCCACCCTTTTATGAGCGTCATCAATTTCTAATTGGTTTGTTACTGGGTCTGATGTCACATGCCCCACCCTTTTATGAGTTGGTTAATATTTTTTCTAATGCTTATAAAAGGGCGGAGCCAAAGAAATTTTGAAGTTGTCTACAGATGCCTGTATTGTGTTGAGCCATCTTCGGATGCAACAAAACAAGCTCAGCTTTTCAATTCACATAAAATTAATTCCAAGCACCTCAAATGAATGTATCTGAATACACAAGGTCGACGTCATGTGATCTTGATAAAATAATTACTTGCATGCAATACCATTGTTACATTCCTATTGGTTGATGGGTATCATGTGATGATGACATCACTATAGCTGACCAGCTACAAAGAAGCTGAAATATCCAACTACATTAGATGTAAGCTGAAATGCATTTTAAGATCCAATTTGCTGCTTCAGCTGAAATCTTTCATCTTCAGCTCACATGTAAATGTTAGAGCTGATAGAGAAGAAGCTTAAGATGGTACAACATTTCTGCTTCAGCTCATAAAATTCTCTTCTTCAGCTTACTAGTAAATGTGCTTTTATACATGAAATAGAAAAGGTACAGCATTAAGAGCTGCAAGATTCGTTAAATTCAGATTCATTGTAATCAGACAGCATCGTCCTCATGCAAGATGAACTACAGTGAGAATTATTTACAAACTGTAGAGCTGAGCAAAGCCTTGCCTTTCTTGAACGCTTGCTAGCTGCAGAGAACAGAGCATTGTTAGATGGAATTCTTACTAGAAACCCCTGTATAAGCAGACATGGCCATCCGAAAGCTTATTAAAAAAAATAAAAAGCTAGAACTGATGCCATATTTGTGGTCTTTCTTTCCAAATGTATTTAGACTATGGAATTCTGTTGGACATAAGAGGGCGTGCAAGTATGGTTTAATGTTAAAATTGCAAGTGACCAAACCAGTTTCTAAATGACGTCACATTGTGCCCTATTGTTTTTAGAAGTAGATCCTGTTCCTTTTATAATTTCTTTTTTTCTTTCTTCTCAATAATGCTGTCTTAGATGAAGGAAGCATAGTGCACATGTGTAAAAGAATATTATATTTTCTAATTATAATCAAATGTAATCAGTGTTAAATTGTAACCATCAAGTAAATAAAATAGCAACAAATTCTCTTCCAGCAAAGAGTTCTATTTTAGGACGAATTCGATTTGTATATGATTTGTCTAAACTTTGTCTTAAATGACAACCATTTATGATTGGGAATTATCCCCTCTGCCACATGGTTCGCTAGTTGATTGCAGGTGCACTAAGTTGAATTGAATTAAGCATTTGGCCAGTTTATCACTTGGTCATGACTTTAGCTCTTGATCAATTCACCTTTTGGTCACTTTAGCTCTTGGTCAATCCATTCTTTGATCACTTTAGCTCTTGATCAATTAACCCTTTGATCAACTTAACTGTTGATCAATTTACCCTTTGATCACTTTAGCTCTTGATCAATTCACCTTTTGATCACTTTAGCTCTTGATCAATTCACCTTTTGATCACTTTAGCTCTTGATCAATTCACACTTTGATCACTTTAGCTCTTGATCAATTCACACTTTGATCACTTTAGCTCTTCATCAATTCACACTTTGATCAACTTAGCTCTTGGTCAATCCACCCTTTGATCAACTTAGCTCTTGGTCAATCCACCCTTTGATCAACTTAGCTCTTGATCAATTCACACTTTGAACACTTTAGCTCTTGATCAATTCACACTTTGATCACTTTAGCTCTTGGATCATTGATCAATCCACCCTTTCATCAATTTAGCTCTTGATCAATTCACCTTTTGATCACTTTAGCTCTTGATCAATTCACCTTTTGATCACTTTAGGTCTTGATCAATCTGCCTTTTGATCACTTTAGCTCTTGACAAATCCACCCTTTGATCACTTTAGCTGTTGACCAATTCACCTTTTGATCACTTTAGCTCTTGATCAATCTGCCTTTTGATCACTTTAGCTCTTGATCAATTCACATTTTGATCACTTTAGCTCTTGATCAATTCACGCTTTGATCAACTTAGCTTTTAATCAATTCACCTCTTCCCGAATTTAGTTGTTTAATTTTAGATCTTTTTTTTTTTTCCAAATTTAAGCCATTTTGTTTAGCTAAGTGCTTATTTACTTTAGTTTAGCTTTTCTTGAAGTTATTCTTTCATTTACCTTTTGGACTTAAATGTCGAAATTTGTGATCAAACTGTCATATTGCTCACACCCTGTATTAGCCTTATTTCTTTTAAATAAAAGGGGTGAAGTTGAGGAGGGGAGGGGGATAAAAAGAGAAAATGTGGGGGGAGGGGAAATCGAGGAGGTGGAATATTACCATATTCCAAGGTAAAGTTTTTTTTTTGGACACACACCAGTAATATAATCGTAAATACATAGAAATCAATAAAGAGAGAGAAAGTAACAACAAAGTTACAGTTGATTCTCTCTTATTTCTTTTCAATTTCATTTTAGTAGAAAAGCATTAAAATAAAATGGCCGCCATTTTCTTTTATATCAATTTTCAGAAAGAAAAAAAAAACGAAAACAATAAAACATTTCGAGTCTTTTTAAGTTCGTTTTAAAGCTGTAAACGGCGCCTCTCAGAGCTCTTGATTATTTCTGTCTTTTGAGGTGCAAAAATGAAGAGAAATTTGAATGTGTTTTAGAAACTAGAAGGGTAGCTCAATCCCTTAAAGGTTAAAGTGGGTATTTTCATGTTGGTATCTTTCAAAATAACTAACACTAGAAGAAGAGATGCTCAAGGTTTCATTCAAAAATGAAACCTTGAACATCTCTTCTAGTTTCCAAAATACTTTCTAGTTTATCTTGATTTTGAAACTAGAAAGTGTTTCAGAAACTAAAAAGGATATCTCGATCACACTTTTTTCATATTAAAATCTTTCAAAATAAGCTTTTTATTTGCTACAGTTTGAAAATGACCCAACTTTTATAAGTCGACAATATTTTTACAAATTTTGTGTTTATAAAATGTTTTATTTTGAAAGATAACAAAAATATGAAGAAAAAAAAAACTTAAGTACGGAGCCCTGTAAAGGACATGCGAGATTTTTTTTAAAAAATCACGACATGTCCGCTTTTTCTAGAATCTCGACATTTCGACTTTAATCTCGAAATTTCTACTTTAATCTCGACATTTCGACTTTAATCTCGAAATTTCGACTTTAATCTCGAAATTTCGACTTTTCCAGAATCTCGAAATTTCGACTTTAATCTCGAAATTTTGACTTCAATCTCAAAATTTCGACTTTTAATCTCTTATTCGGCCATGTTAGTTATGCCATGTTGCGTGCACCATATTCTAATAATGAAATTATTGCAAGCGCCCTCATGTAGCAGCAATAATTTAATTATCAGAGTATGGTGCGCACAACATGGCATAATTAACATGGCCGAATAAAAAAAAGATTGAAAGTCCAAATGTAGAGATTTAAAAAAAAATCTCGTATGTCCTTTACAGGGCTCCGTACTTAAGCGATTGAACTAACCACTTCTAGTTTCTAAAACACTTTCAAGTTTCTCTTATTATTTTTACTGTTGTTAAAAAAGACACAATCATAAAAAAAAGAGTTCGAAATTGAAATGTTTCATAAACGACCTTTTAAATATGAATAATAATAATAAAAAAAACTGAGATTACAACCAATTTGTAGAAAATAAAAAAAGTTAACATTGAAATAAAAATTAAATATTAAATTAATATCCTATTTGATATATATTTTTTTGAACTAAAAACAGGATGTTACATTAAAATAATAGAACAATAAAAAAGTAGCTAATTTTCAAAGCTGTTTTTTTATGTCGTTCAAAAAAATGACATTTTTTTTTGGTTCATTATTAACGAAGATAATGGACGGGATGTTAGTAATAATTTTTGCATATAAAATATTATATGAATAAGGGGTGGATGGAGGGAGGGAGGGGGAGGGCCTTAAAAACAAGGGGGAGGGAGGGGGAATAGGGTGGAGGGCCCAAATTTCGAAAATTAAACTAGTTTCGTTTTAAAGAGGAGAAGAAGAAAAATATAACTACAAAATTAATATTTGTCAAAAATCATTTGAGACTAGAATAGTAAAGTAATGTTTCTCACTTTGTGGCCCCCAAATGCCAATTATGAAGTAATCATCATCGTCACTACTGATTACATTAGAGTACTAACATTACTACTACAATTACTACTACAACTACTTCAACTAGTACTCCTACTATAACAACTACTACTACTACTACTAGTACTACTACAACTACTATTACTAGTACTACTACTACTACTATTACTACCAGTACTACTACTACTACTACTACTACTACTACTAGTATTACTAGTACCACTACTACTACTACTACTACTACTACTAGTACCACTAGTACTACTAGTACTACTACTACTACTAGTGCTACTGCTACTGCTACTACTAGTACTACTACTACAACCAATACTACTATTACCATTACGACTAAGTACTACTAATACAGCTACTACTACTACTACTAGTGCTACTACAACTATCACTAATACAATTACTACAACTACTAGTCTCACTACAACAAATACTACTATTACTATTTACTACTAATGCTACTAATACTACTACTACTACTACTACTACTACGACTACTACTACGACTACTACTACTACGATTACTACTACTACTGCTATTACTACAGCAATAACTACTACTACAGCTTTAATAATGCTTTTTTCAATTCTTTATTAGAAAAAAATCATAATTGTTGGTTGATCTAAACAGAGATTTTTACTTCACAACTGGCACTTGGGCCACAGTTTGAGAAACATTTGCTTGATATTGCATAAACATCCGAGCCCTATTAACGACCAATATCTTTAAAAATAAAAATGTTATCGAAATTGTCAATCTTCACTTTTTACTACTTGAAAATTGTGCAAAAATACCAAATTTGTAATGATTATTATGTTTTTCATCATTTTGCACCTGAAAGGCATATATAATCACAGTTGGAGGGGTGTTTACACTTTAAAACTTCCCTTTGAAAATTTTTTTTTCTATGCTGGAACCTTGCTTTGAGAGTTCAAGCTGAGGTTCAAGTGCCATTTTAATTTTTGTTTGAATTTGGACCTCCTAAATGAAAAGTTTTTAATTTTCTTATATATCAAATATACATGTATATTATGATATAAAAAAAACGTGTGGCACTTTCCCTTTGTCATCACCAGATGTCACTCTAAACCCCGTTCTAAAACAAAATTTCATTTCTACTCTTTCAGCGTTGGTGCTATATGGTTTGTATGAGTTTGTTGCGTTTTCATTTTTGAATTATTTTTCATTTTTCACTCTTTTTATCTAATAACTGACCCTTATTAACAAGACTAAATATAGGCCTACTTAGAAAATTTAAAAATGTGTTAGAAACTAGAATAGCAAATGAGCATGAAGGTATTTTTTTCATACTGATATTATTCAAATTGAACTTCTTATGGCAGTGTATTCCTTTTTTGTTTTGCTAATCTGTGAAAGTTTACTTTGTACAAAATATTATGAAAATATCTAGATTTTCTATTCTAGTTTCTAAAATAACTTTAATGATGACGTGAAACAAGAAACGAAATTAATAAAACTTTTGGTTTTACTAATTTTTAATTGGAATTCGGTTTGTTTCAAACACTGGCTTTTTAAAAGGTTTATTTTAAAAGATATTCCTTATCAGGAAAATACCTTTAGTACAGTCACAATTTACTATTCTAGTTTGTAACAAAATTTGAATTTTTTTTTCAAAAGTTGATTCTGAAAAATGCTTTATTGACAGATGAACGTTATTTTACTAATTTTTTTTTTTTTAAAAAAAGTCTAAATTCGCGGTTTAGTAATGAAGTTTGTGTCATAAAAAGTTTATTTAGAAATATATCATCATCATCATCATCATCAAAATACACCTTTTAGCTCAATTTCAAATTCTTCTTAAAGTGACTTTTCTAGTGACACTTAAGAGTTTTCAAGTGTGCCTAGTGTCAAGAGTTTCTAGTCTTTACTTTGAGATTTTTTTGTGTTATAAAAGCCAAATCCTTTAAACAGGGTACCAACAAGAAGAGTGTTTTTTTCGTCTTCAAATGATGGTACCCTGTTCTGAGGATTCAAGTAGAATTTCATCAGTAAATTTTTCTTTTTGACTTTTGAAATTTAAAATAAAAAAAAAAATAAAAAAAGACATGAACTTAAAACTTTTTTTTTGAACTTAAAACTGGTATCCTCTTAAGAAACTACATCGCAAAATTACTTCGAAAAATCTCCACAAAGAGCGCTAGCATTGTTTTTCTATTGAGCCCATAGACCCCAATGTTAAAGAAAAAACGTTAATTTTTAAAATAACACAGTCGCGGCGGCAATATGTTTATTTTTCATATTTAAATTTGTCCAATTTTGATGGTTCAAAGTGCAATGTGCACTTTAAATATATGCAGATCGAGTGTTAGAATGACAAAAAATTGATAAGTGCGATTCTATTTTTAAAAACTATTTAAAAATCGCGAATTTCTAATCCTTACGTTAAACTCCATTGAGTAGGCGCTCGTAAACAAAAAAAAAACATCCATTAAAATGCCCGTAAAAATATCTAAAAAAAAAAGCTTTAAAAACCAGAAGAAAAAAAAACAACACGTGCGCCAGTGTGTTGGCTTCACTATGGTTTATTTGTTTGTTTTTTTATAACTTATTTTTAGGTATTTTTACCAACATTTTAATAGATGTATTTTTTTTTTGCTTTTAATATATTTTAAAAATAGAAGGACACTTACCAATTTTTTGTCATTCTTTTACTAGATCAGCATATATTTAAGATGCACAGTGCACTTTGAACCATCAAAATTGGACAACTTTAAATATGAAAAATAAACATATTGCCGATGCTACTGTGTATTTTAAAAATTAACGTTTTTTCTTTAACATCGGGTCTATGGGACTCAATAGAAAAACGATGCTAGCGCTCTTTGCGGAGATTTATCAAAGTAATTTTGCGATGCAGCCTCTTAAGAGAGTATTCTCTTATTCTCATGTTGGCCATCTTTCAAAATAAACTTTTTATTGATAAACATTTTTAAAAAAATATATCGTCCAACTTGCGGTCATTTTCTAACTGACAGTAAAGAGTTTATTTTAAAAGATAGCAAACATGAGAATACTCTTTAAAGTGATTGATCTATACCTCTTCTAGTTTCTAAAAAAAAAGAAGAATTTTCTAGTTTCTCTTAATTTTATGCTTTTCTGTAAGACAGGAATAAGTCAGCAGTTTTTTTAAAAATCATCTTTGTCACCCAACAATAACCCCCCCCCCCTCCCCTCCCCTCCCCTCCCCTAAAAAAACTACTTTTTAACTATATTACATTTGCTTCAATAAGACTTGCGGGTTTTATATCTTATGCATAATGCAACAATGAAGTTGCATTCAATTTTATTATTATTATTATTATTATTAATAATTAACATACAGTAGAGCTTTAAATTTGCATACACACACTGTGCTTTAAAAACACAAGAAACAATTGTTTCCTTTGTGTGTGAGTTTGGCGTATTTGTTCGAAACAACTGAAAAGTGTATTAAGAAAGGGGGGAGGAGGAGGAGGAGGAGGGGGAGGGGGCTACAAATAGTACTATAGTTTTCATTTTTATTGTTTTAGAAACTCAAATTCCATCATCATTCTTTTCTTTCTAATATTTCCATCTCTTTTGTGTCCGTATTATTAAGTTATTAATAAAGCTCTTTTATAATTTTAAATTAAGTGTTAATTTAGTTTAGAAAATATAGGCCTATCTATATATTTTGTGTGTATGAATGGTGTTGAAGGGGAGGAGGGCTCAATTATTAGGAATGATGAGATTTAAAATCCATAATCTCTCAACCTCTTCTCAATTGAGATAGATTGTTTTTGTTTTCTTCAAATTAATTATTATTATTATATTAATATTAATATAATAAAATAAGTCAACTTTGGAGCCACACTTGGTTCTTCTTTTCTTTCTCCCACCCCCCACCCCCCACCCCCCCCACGAACTCCGTCCTAGCCCTTTATGTAACAAAATATAAGAAAAATCGAATGAACTTCGTCAATGATAAGAGATTAAATTTGGGTTCATTTACAAGTCAATGAGAGAGAGTTACTTCTTTTTTTTGTTCTCCTTTGTAACAAAAATCACTCCTGACAAAATGGTCGTTTTGTCCTTCCTTATGTAAGATTTGAGGTTTATATTAAGAGGCTACATCGCAAAATTACTTCGAAAAACCACTGCAAAGAGCGCTAGCATCATTTTTCTATTGAGCCCATAGACCCGATTGTTAAAGAAAAAACGTTAATTTTTAAAATACACAACAGTCGCGGCGGCATTATGTTTATTTTTCATATTTAAACTTGTCCAATTTTAATTTTTCAAAGTGCAATTTGCACTGTAAATATATGCTGATCTAGTGATAGAATGACAAAAAATTGGTTAGTGCGGTTCTATTTTTAAAAACTATTTCAAAATCGCAAATTTCTAACTCTTATGTTAAACCTCCATTGAGTACGCGCTCGTAAGAAAAAAAAATCCATTAAAATGTTGGTAAAAATACGTAAAAATAATTTTAAAAAAAAGCACAATTAAACCACAGTGAAGCCAACACATTGGCGCACGTGCTGATTATTTTCTGGTTTTTTAAACTTATTTTTAGATATTTTTAAAATTATTTTTTAGATATTTTTAAAATTATTTTTAGATATTTTTAAAATTATTTTTTAGATATTTTTAAAATTATTTTTCGGTATTTTTTCGAGCATTTTAATGGATGTTTTTTTCTTATTTGGGCGTACTCAATGGAGTTTAACGTAAGAGTTAAAAATTCGCGATTTTAAAATAGTTTTTAAAAATATAACTACACTTACCAATTTTTTGTCATTCTATCACTCGATCAGCATATATTTAAGGTGCACATTGCACTTTGAACCATTAAAATTGGACAACTTTAAATATGAAAAATAAACATATTGCCGCCGTGACTTTGTATTTTAAAAATTAACGTTTCTTCTTTAACATCGGGTCTATCTGGCTCAATAGAAAAACGATGCTAGCGCTCTTTGTGGATATTTTTCAAAGTAATTTTACGATAAAACCTCTTAACAAAAAAATCAATGTCTGTACACCTTATAATGTAGATTAGTACAGGGTTGCCCAAATGTTATCTCTAGTGCACGGATTATTATGCAAAATTATCAAGCAAATGTTTCACAATCTTGTGGCCCAAGAGCCAAATTGTAAAGTAAATAATCCATTTTATATCAACAAACAATTATGGGTTTTTGACTTTTTCAATCAAAAACACTGGTTAGAGGGTATAATTGGTGGTAACCAGAAATCTAGTCTCTAACCAGTCTTTTTGATTAGAAAAAAAAAGCATAATTGCAGTTGTTCTAATAATAATGATGATGATTGACTTCACAATTGGCACTTGGGAGTCACCAATTGAGAAACATTTGCTTTAATATTGCAAGCGAAACTTTGCGCAGCGACCAGAGGAGGCTACTTGGCCCCGATATTATTACAATAATATGACAATAAAAAAATATAAAGACTAAATAAAAATGTTTTGAAAAAAAAAAATTTTCCATTGTTTTTTAATTATTTTCAAAAAATATATTCACACCAAATCAGTTGGTGACAATAGGCCACCCTGTATTACACACTTTTAATTAGGACTCTTGGTCCACACGACCACTTTTGGTGGTACAGTCGATTTCGACTGCAAAATTAATTGTTGCAGGTGGTTTAGTGGTCTGTGGATGCTGCAACGTCGTCTTCTTTTACGGAAAGATTAAAAAAGTGGTCGATTTTTTTTTGGCGACAACCTGTGACTTCAATTTTGTAGTCAAAAGTCGTTACCACCAAAAGTAGTCAGTGTGTGTGTGTGTGTGTGTGTGAACGATATGTCTTGTTTATGCACGTGCTCATAGTACATGTTCACGTGTCATATCTTGAATATTTTTCAATAGAAACATGCTGGGACACGCACACACATTCTCACATATAAAACTGCGTAATGTGTGGTTGCGTGTGTTCAATTCTGAGGAGGAGGAGGAGGGGGTGGGTTTTTGTGGTGGTGGTCCTGAAGTGGTGGCTTTGTGTCCATTCTATAGCTTCTTTCTTAACAACAATACCCAAGACTCTTTAAGTAAACCGTCTTAAATACACACACGTTCACTAGATTTAATCCTTCAAAATTGGCCTAGTTTAGTTTTAAAAAAGTGTTGTTTGGTCGACAGTTTAAAACCAAATAATTTAGCCTTTTTTTTAATACTGCTTTCTTCTTTATCTTTCTGGTCTGTTTGGTACCTGGTTACCAAATCTGAGAATTGGAATTTTTGTCACCACAATTGTTAGGCCATAATGGGATCTATTAATGTTTACACATTGAAGTATAAAAAGGCATCAATTGTAGCCCCTTACAACAAAAAAAAAAATAAGACAAAACAACAAACAGCCTAAAAATGAAATGAATGCAAATTGCAAAACCCTCTGATCCAGTCCAACTCTCTCTCTCCCCCTCCTCCCACTTTCCACCTCCCCTTCTAAACCTTCTTTAAAGACAAAACTTTTTTTTTTCCATTATTAAACAACATCAGCAATCAAATTGTACTTTGATTCTCTCTTCCTTAATTCAACCTAACAACACCTGATGAAATCTTTATATTGGTTGGATTAAGAATGGCTGAAAACTCTTATTTAGTTAAAGTGGAGAAGAGAAAAGAAGAGTCTTAAAAGAAAAACGAGGCAGCAATCATTATGACTGTTCGGTTCAACATTTGGTTCAGTAGTGAACAGGTCAGTTAAAATCATCTTAAAGATGTTTTATAGTGTCCAGCACAACTGGACACTTAAGAACACCTTCCAGAAGGCATTCGAGAACATCTTCCAGAACTATAAAGTCACCATTTTCATAATTTTTTTATTTTTCAGAACCGGAACATTTTTTCACAGAACCATTTCCATAAACTTTTTTTTTTTCAGAACCACCCCCATAACTTCCATGTTTTTTCAGAACTAGAACCACTTTCTACAACCACATCTAATAACTTTCATAAATGTCATTCAGAACCAGAAACTCTTTAAGATCCACATCAATAACTTTCATAATGCATTTTGGAACTAGAACCATTTCCAGAAGCTTTTTCAAAACCACATCCATTAACTTTCATAATGCCTTTCAGAACCAGGACCTGTTCCAAAACCTCAACAATAACTTCCAGAACCTCTTTTAGAAACACTTCCAGAATATCTTTCAGAACCAATTCAAGAACCTCCTCCAGAGCCTCAACAAAACCTTCTTCCAGAATCACTTCCAGAACCGCTTTCAGAACCACTTCCAGAATCACTTCCAGAACCTCTTTCAGAACCACTTCCAGAATATCTTTCAGAACCAATTCCAGAACCAATTCAAGAACCTCCTCCAGAGCCTCAACAAAACCTTCTTCCAGAATCACTTCCAGAACCGCTTCCAGAATCACTTCCAGAACCTCTTTTAGAACCATTTCCAGGATATCTTTCGGATAACTTCTTCCAGAGTCTGTTTATGAATCATTTACAGAACCTCTTCAAGAACATCCAGAACCTCTTTTCTAAAATCTAAAACTGATCAGTGGTCAATTGATCAGACACCACTGACCACAAACCACAACTACTCTAACGAGTGGTTCCAACCCTATCAAGTGTAAAAACCTGTGTTAAAAACTAAAGAAAAATTGCAGATCTGTTTAAAATGCAAACAAAGTGTGCTTTAAAGCTTTAAAGCACACTATCAATTCGCTTATATATAAAAAAAACAGCTTGCTTAATGACAACCACAAGATTTTTGTTAATTGTCATCCGATAAATCTTGCAATTTTAACTGTTGATAGCCCCCCCCCCCCCACATTAAAGCTTTAAGTCAATTCAGAAGGAACAAGAAAAACTCTTAATTCGATCTCCTTACCATTTAACTATCTACAAATTAACTCTCGAGAGTCTCGACTAATAAGACAAACTCTTTCAGAAAGAGTGTTTCCTATGCATAAAATGACACTCGCTAAAAATAGCCTACGGTCACTTAAAATCAAAGTGTCCAATAGTTTAAGATAGTCTCAATAGATATTTATTTTATTTTTGTTCCCACAAGATGGCGCCACTACAGTGGCTATAAGTTTGATTTTCAAGCGAACGTTTTTCAGAAGAAACATTATGAAAAAAAAAAAAATGAAAAATGTTTTAGAAACTAGAATAACTTGGTGATAAATTGATAATGCTAACAGTATTCTTATCATGATGATATCTTTCAAAATAAACTTTTTTAAAATGACAAGTTTGAAAAATGGACAAAAAGTAAGTTTTTCATGAAATGTCAATGGAAAAAAAAAAAAATAACCAAAAAAAAAAAACGGGTCATTTTCAAACTGAACTATAAAATTGTTTATTTTGTAAGATATTGGCCATCAAAATTTGTTTAGCATAATTTTTTACCATTCTAGTTTTGAAAACAATTTGAATTTTTTCATGTTTTCTAAAGAAAAACTTTCGCTTGACGTTTTTGCGTCGAAATTTTACGAATAAAAAACGACTAATGGAGCTTAGCATGTGCCACTGCAGTGGCACACCACCATCCGAGAGGGAGACAAAACCTAAATTAACTATTGTGCCACCTTAATATCAAAAGTGTCCAATAGTTGCAAAATTTGCTAAACAAACTCTCCCTCAAAAAAAAAAAGAGCTTTTTTTGAATGGAATGTAAACACAGAAGTATTCTTGTGTCAATTGTTAGCTCAATGAAACAACAGCAGCAACAACAGCAGCAGCAGCAAAGCAAAAACTGGGGAATCATCAATCAACTGGCATTGAGAGCCCAGTTTGTGTTGATGCCTAGCCGGCAGCAATCAACGCCCCCCTTTTAGGCCCAGAGAGTTAGGCACTGGTTACCACGTCTACCATCTCCTTTTTTCTTCTCTCCCTCTTTTTTTTTTCGCGTGTGCCCCCTCCTTCTCCCCAAAAAAAAAAATTGGAGAGGAACCAAAGGAGGAGTGGTAGTAAAATAAAAAAAACGACCCCGGGAACTCCCATCTCGATGGTGGCCTACAATCACCATCATCATCGCCACCACTACCACCACCACCACACCACCACCACCATCGGACAGTTGACCCTGAATTAGAATTTTCTACAACAACAACAACGAAAAAATCTACTCTGCAAGCAGCCCAGATGTCCCGAGGGGATTTTTTTGTTTTTGAATGAGGGTTGTAATGTCCAGCCAGCAGCCAACCAACCAAAAATGCAATGGACATGAGAGAGAGAGAGAGAGAGAGAGAGAGAGAGAGAGAGAGAAAGAGAGAGAGGCAGGCCTGTAAACTAGAAGCAACAATTCTGTTTGCAACAACTACCGCCACCTCAGACTCTCTCAGTCAGTCAGTATGTGTGTTTGTATAAGGCCACACAGTATATATTATAACCAAGGTCTCTCTTGAGTAAAATTCAGAAAGCACAGTGAAGTGAGAGAGCGAGCAACAGCAGCAACCCACCAACGTAAAACAAGTTCGGCTCTGCCGCAAATCTCTCTCTCTCTCTCCGGTTCCGTTGGCCAAAAGTAAAAAAAAAAAATTTTTAAAAAGCCGCTTGTGTCAGCAGAGTGTGCGTGTGTGCGTGCGTGTTATAGTGTTTTTGGTGGCGGTGTGGCGGTTGTGTTGGTGGCGGTAGTAGTGGCAACGCAGCCAACGTACTTTTCTAGAGATACACATTCATACATATAAGCAATACAAAATCGATTGCTGATGATTTTGATGATGGAGTTGTTGTAGCAAAAGCAGACTACAAAAAAAAAAAAAAAAACCCCGCCTACTACACCAAAAATAGGGTGTGTTTCTAATTTGCAACCATCCAATGGCAATACTGTTACAAAGCAACGGAAGCCGAACTCCTCCCGTTTGCCTGTCCATCAACATTGAATTTACCAATGAGAGAACTTATATTTGTGAACGGTGTTATCCCTCCACTGTTGGCAGAGCAGCAAACCTGCTAAGCTAAGTTAAGCAAAAGCAAGCAGCCAAGCCCACAACCAACGAGAAACAACAACACACCAAAAAAAAAAAACCCCTTTTTCCAACCCAAAAAAAAAAAAAAAAAAAAAGAATCCATCCATACATGCATAGTACATTAGAAGAACCTGGCTCATTTTGCAAGTCAGATAAGGCAATTATTAGTTGGCAATCCATGGCTACCACGGCGACAAACCCATACATCGCCACAAGTATAGTGTCTTCCAGTAGTAGCAGAACGTCAGAAACGTCGAGCAGTATGCAGGTAGCTACATCGCAGGCCGGTTATTCGAGCCGCGATCAAGAGCTCAAATATATGCCGCCTCAACATCAAGGTCCGAACGGTCATCCGTTAAGCCACAATCCATGGGCAACTTTACCGCATGGCGATCCGATCGGACATTGGCCACCGAGTATGGTACACTCACACTCGCAGGATATTAAACCACATCAAAGTGTTGACGTTGTTCATCATTCGGGACCTTTGCATCATCATCATCATCGACCACCGCAACACATGCCACCACATCACGGCGGTGGTTGGCATGCACCGGTATCGGCAGCACATCACCACCTACCGATGTCATCAAATGGATCGTCACCTCTTCAACATTATAATACAATGAACGGAATGTTACCGGGAAATCCCGGTAGTGGTGGCGGTGGCGGTGGTGGTGGTGGTGTCGGTGGTCCCGGTATGCATCCATCGTTAAGAGACATGCATAACGAATCGCCAAACACGGATCATCACGGTATCGGCGGCGGTGGTGGTGGTGGTGGTGGTGAAAGTGGTGAAGACGAAACACCGACCTCGGATGACCTCGAACAGTTTGCTAAGCAGTTCAAACAACGGAGGATAAAATTGGGTTTCACGCAAGCCGATGTCGGACTAGCTTTGGGAACGCTTTACGGCAACGTTTTTAGTCAGACGACCATTTGTCGTTTTGAAGCTCTACAGCTTAGTTTCAAGAATATGTGCAAATTGAAACCACTTTTGCAAAAGTGGCTCGAAGAAGCCGACAGTACGACCGGTTCGCCGACGAGCATCGATAAGATTGCAGCTCAGGGACGTAAACGCAAGAAACGGACAAGTATCGAAGTGACAGTTAAGGGAGCTCTCGAGAGTCATTTTCATAAGCAGCCGAAACCGTCGGCTCAAGAGATCACCTCGCTTGCGGATAGTTTACAACTCGAGAAGGAAGTCGTCCGTGTTTGGTTCTGTAACAGGCGGCAAAAGGAGAAACGTATGACACCTCCAGGTACTCTTAACCCTAATCCTCCTCCTCCTCCTCCTCATAACAACGGCGAGCTGGGCCTAATGCACCATCACATTCCACCTCATCCTCATCCACCTCCTCCTTTACCTCCTCCACATTCTCTTCCACATCATCCTTCTCCTTCTTCTTCACATGGATTAGGAGGAGGAGGAGGAGGTGGAGGAGGAGGAGGAGGAGCTGCTGGAGGAGCACTTTTATTATTGTCGACATCCGCCTCCAGTATGCATACCGGGCATCATCCCGGATCGTGTAGTAGTCCGGACCCACTTAGTCCGTCAATGTTAGCATCACCTCCACCACCACCATCCCTTTGTCCTCCTCCTCCTCCTCTTCCTCTTCCTCTTCCTCCACATTCTTCTTCATCATCATCATCATCATCTTCATCCCACTTATCCCATCTTCATCATCTTCATCATCAACAACAACTACAGCATGGGACACCCATTTCACATCATCTTATGTATCATCATCATCATCATACTAATAACCCATCCTCATCCTTCTCATCCTCTTCTTCTTCATCCTCCTCCTCCTCTTCATCCTCGTCCTCATCCTCACCTTCTTCTTCCACAACCTCCGCCGCTCTTCATCATCTTCATTATCATCCACACCATCATCATCCACTTTTATCCCATTCGCTAACGGCCCATTGACGGACTTTATGTAGTTAGATCGCGAGGGTCCATTGACTATTTTTTAGAATTATATAAAAAAAAAAAGGTTGTAAATAAGAAGAGAAAAAAATGAAATCAACGATCTGTTTTTTTGAGGGTTTTTTTTTTTCTTTCTTCTCACATTTTTAATCCGGTTTTTTGTTTTTTTCTCTTTTTTTTTAAAAAAAAAAAGAAGCAATTTTTTTCATATTAAGTGGTTTTTTTTGGGGGGGGGGGGAGTTTGTTTTAGCAATCATAAATTAGGAGAATTTAGAGAGAGAGAGAGAAAAAACACCTTTTAAAACAAAAAAGGGGTCAATTCTATATTTATATTTTTCATTTAAAGGACAGAGAGAGAGAAAAAAATTCAGTGTTTGTTAGAAACTAGAATAGTAAAAAATTCATAATAAAAGAGCATAAAGGCAATTTTTTTTTTGTTGCGATAATAATAACAAAATAAAATGTTTTAAAATTCTGTAGTTTTTTCTGAAAACTAGAATTTCAAATCTCTAAAAAAAAAACATTTTTTGGGAAAAGATGATGATATCTTTCAAAATAAACTTTTTATATAAAAAAAGCTTCGAAAAAAAGTGTCTTTTTAAAATTTAGGTGATTTAGAGGTTTTTCAAAATCCATAATTTAAAAAAAAAGCATTCATTTCATTACGCGATATCTTTCAAAATAAACTTTTTTTTTTCTATATATAGAGGCCTAAAAGCTTCGAAGAAAAAAAAGTGTCTTTTCAAAATTTGCGATTTAGGGCTCAAAATCCATAATTTAAAAAAAAGCAATTCTCTCAAGACGGAGGATATCTTTCAAAATAAACTTTTAAATAGGGTTTGAATACAAAAAAGCTTCGTGGTCTTTGAAATTTGTGGTTTAGAAACTTTTTTTTTCAGAATTTAAAAGCATTTTTTTAGAGAGTTAGATATGCGTATCTTTCAAAATAAACTTTTTCTATTAAGTTCAAAAAAAAAATGTCTTTAAAATTTACAGTTCCAGAAAAGCTAGAAATTTCTAAAATAGACCTGATTATAAACGTGATTTTTTTTTTTTGGAAATGATATCTTTCAAAATAAAATTTTAAGTTTAAAAAAAAAGGTTCTAAATTTAAAGCCATTTTGGAGACGATATCTTTCAAAATAAACTTTCTTTTCGGTCGAAATTATCGTTTAGAAACTTTTTCAGAATTTTAAAAGCATTTTTAGAGAGGAGGGAGAATATCTTTCAAAATAAACTTTTTCTATAAGTTCCAACAACAACAAAAAAGTGTCTTTAAATTTTATGGTTTCAGAAAGCTATAGAAATTTTTAAAATATAAACATAATTTTCTTTTTGGAAATGATATCTTTCAAAATAAACTTTTTCTTTAAGTTCGAAAAATAGTGTCTTTTAAATTTGTGGTTTAGAATTTTTTTTTTTTTGGTCAGAATTTTAAAGCCATTTTAGAGATAATAATCTTTCAAAATAAAACTACTGTTTAAGTTTGAAAAAAAAAAAGAAAAATGTCTTTTAAAATTTGCGATTTACTTTAAACCCATAATTTAAAAAAAAAAAACATTCTCTCTCTCTCAAGACGTGGAGATATTTTTTAAAATAAACTTTTATATAAGTTTGAATACAAAAAAAAGTGTCTTTTAAATTAGTGGTTTTGAGAGAGAGAAAAAAAAAAACAGATTTAATAAATCTGACAAACATTTTAGCGATAAAAATCTTTTAAAATAAATTTTTCTATAAGTTTGAATTTAAAATAAAAGAAGCTGTTTTTTTAAAATTTGTGGTTCCGAAACCGCGATTATCTTTTGATTGAATCTAATAAGCAGTTTTGGATGGAGATAATATCTTTCAAAATAAACTTTTCTTTATAATTTTAAAAAAAATTGTAGTCTATTTTAAAATTTGTATAGTTCGGACCCATTTTTCGAAAAGATGATATCTTTCAAAATAAAACATTTTGTTTTGTAATTTTCAAGAAAAAAAAAAAGTGTCTTTAAAATTTCTAAGTTCAGACCTCAAGAATTTAAAGCATTTTCAAAATAGTATATCTTTCAAAATAAGCTTTTCTTTATAATTTTAAAAATTATAGTATATTTTAAAATTAGTAGTTCGGACCCATTTTTCGAAAAGATGATATCTTTCAAAATAAAACATTTTTTTGTAATTTTCAAGAAACAAAAAAAAGTGTCTTTAAAATTTATAAGTTCGGACCATAAGAATTTAAAGCATTTTGAAAACGGTATCGTTCAAAATAAACTTTTTTTTTATAATTTTAAAAATTATAGTCTTTTAAAATTTGTAATTCGGACCCATTTTTTGAAAAGATGATATCTTTCAAAATAAAACATTTTTTTTTTGTAATTTTCAAGAAAAAAAAAAGTGTCTTTTAAAATTTCTAAGTTCAGACCTCAAGAATTTAATTTTAAAGCATTTTCAAAATGGTATATATCTTTCAAAATAAACTTTTGCGTAAGTTCGAAACGAGAATTTTTAGAACAGAAAAAAAAAACCACAATTTATAAAAGCATTTTCGAGATATGATATCTTTCAAAATAAACCTTTTTTTTTTCCTTCTAAAGATACCCTGAACCCCCATAAACAACAAGAAAAAACACTTCATTTTAAAATCTTGTCTTAAAAAAGTTTATTTTGAAAGATTTTCCTCCCAATCAATTTTCTAAAAAAAACAAACTGCTTTTAGATTTTATTAATTTAACTAAACAACCTTTAAAAAACCACAACTTTTTTTTTATCAAAACTTGCTTCAAAAATGTTTACTTTAAAAGATATTCATCTCGGAAAAAAAATGTTTTTTTTTTTCGAATCATGAATTTTTGGCTATTCTAGTTTCTAACAAAACTTAATAAACAAACTTCTCAAAAGTACGTTTTCTAAAAAAAAACAAAAAACTTTCAAATCTCCTTTTTTTAAAAATCTTTGTATCACTTTTATTAGAAGTTGCCAAACAAACAAACAAAAAAATATCTTAAAATTGTATTATTAATTATTAATTATTAATTATTATTATTGAAAGAATATATATATTTAAAACAAAAGAAATTATTATTATACACACATATATATATTATAAATATAGGTTGAATTATTTGTTGTGAATTTTCTTTTTTTTTTTTTGTTTCTTCTAGTTTTTAATAATTTTTTTTTCATCTTTTATTATTATTATTAATTATTATTAATTATTATTTGTCTCTAGTATTTATTTTTTATCATTAAAAAAATTATATATATATATATATATATAGAGAGAGAGAGAGAGAGAGAGAGGGAGAGTGAGAAAGAGAGAGAAAAATTTCATTTTTTTTTGAAAACTTTTATTGTTCGCCATTTTAATTATTTTTTATGCATAATTATTAATTATATAATATATATTATTAATTGTCATCATCAAAAACAAATTACATATTTGTGTATGTGTGTGTGACTTCTTTAAATGACCAAACAAACAAACAAAAAAAGATGGAGGTGATGAGGAAATAATAAAAAAAAATACAATTGATAACAAAAAATGGTGCGTGTGTTCTGGGCCCAGGTCGCTCTTGTGTTTGAATTTTTTCTTTTTTTTTTTTCTTTCTATTATTTTAAACATTTTTTTTTCTTCTGTTCTAAACTTCTTGATGAAAAAAATGTTTCAATTTATAGCCTTATATAACTTGAGTGTAATTTTTTTTTTTTTAAAAAAAAAAGTTTGTTAGAAACTAGAAAAGGGTAAGTGAAGAAGAGTTATAATAATGAAGAATAATTTGAAATCGTCGGGAACTCTCTACCTCCCGACTATCGTTTAAAATAAACGTGTTATCGTAGTTTTGAAACAGTTTTATTCAAGATTTTGTTCATCCGAAAAAATCCAATAAGTTTCAAACTTTTATCCATAAAATCGTTTAATTTAAAAGATATTATTATATATATATATAAATAAATAACATTTATTTTCTTCGTTTTGACTCTTTGTAATTTTTTTCTTCTTCTTTGAAGTTTCTACCAAACTTTTTTTTTTTAAATTTGCTAATATTTTTTTTAAAAAAAAAAAAGTTTTTACTGTTTTAATTTAAACAATTTATATATATAAAAAAACTGTTTGCCTCCCACGTTTTTTTGTTATTGTTTTAAAAATGTGTCCATTTATAAAAAAAAGACGTGCCCCATAATGGGGCATGTGCCCCAAAAAAAGAGTTTCAAAAGTCCTGAGAACAAAAAAATGGTTCTCCTTCTGCGTGGCCCTTTTCAAAAGTTTCGAGAAAAATAAATACCAAAAAAATGGAAATATTTTTTGTAAGTTTTTCGAGTAAAACCAAAAAAAAACGTTTCAAAGAGTTTTATTAGGGCCCTTACTATACAAAAATCGCATAAATTGCAGCTTGAGGGCTTTTTTTAACGAACAAAATGAACCTTAAAGGAGCCCCCCCCCTTTTCTGCCCTTCAATAAACTCAAAAGAGCCCCAAGTGGAAACTCAAATCAGTATCGGAAAACATCCAACAAACAAAAAAAGCTTAAGAAAGACCTGATTTAAACAAACTATATGGGCACAGTCTCTCTAGTGCCCCTACAATAATTATTGGCCCCTATCATATATCATATATATATAAAGTGCCCTAACCACCCTAAGACCTCATTTGTCAATATATAGTTTTATCATTTGCATTAAAATGGTTCTAAATATTTGAAGAGCAAATAATAAGCTGCTAAAAATAACAAAAGACATCAAAGAATTCTGAATAATTCATTTTAGATTAAACAAAAGAAGAAGCGAGAGAGAGAGAAAAAAAAAAGCCCTTCTAGTCTTTTAATTTGCTCTAAATATGTTTCATATATTATTACAAAGGTAACGCCCCCTTTTTTATTTCCTCCTCCTCCTTCTCCCTCCCTCTCTAGACTCTCCCTTTTTTTTTTAGTAAATTATTTAAATAAGGGGCCCCATCAATTATGTTAATTAAGGACAAGAAGAATTATTTAATTTTTTTTTGTGTTAATTAAGTTATTTTTTAATGTGGTTTTTTTATGTTAAAATTAAGTCATTTTTTTATAATAAAAAAAATGTTTCTCTCTATAAAAATAAAGAAACAGATTTATGAACACGTTCACTTTTATTATGAGGCGTAAAATGTAGTAAAGAAGCAAAAATCTTGTTTCCGAATTTCGGCGGTTAGGGGAGGGGGGTTTGATGGTGTTTTTTTTTTTTTGTTTGGTCCATTTGGCTCAAATTTAAGAAAGAAAACTTGAGATTTGTCACTTTTATAACTTGAACTCTCTAAACAGAGTTCTAAAATAGAAAATCCTTTTATGTTTTATTATTGAATGTTCTTGAATATTCTTGAATATTCCTGAATATTTCTGAATATTCTTGATTATTCTTGATTATTCTTGAATATTCTTGAATATTCTTGAATATTCTTGAATATTTTTGAATATTCTTGAATGTTCTTGAATATTCTTGAATATTCTTGAATATTCTTGAATATTCTTGAATATTCTTGAATATTCTTGAATATTTTTGAATATTCTTGAATGTTCTTGAATATTCTTGAATATTCTTGAATATTCTTGAATATTCTTGAATATTCTTGAATATTCTTGGATATTCATGGATATTTCTGAATATTCCTGAATATTACTTAATTTTATTGAATATTTTAATGTTTGGAACCCAGTTTTGGAGGGTTGAAGTTGAGGTTCAAGTGCTAATTTGTTCTTTTCTCTCTGAATCTTGAGAGCCCATAATTAATATACCTCAGATTTCTTTTTAATTAATATGTATACTAATTAAAGACTCTTGTATAATACACATTCACACCAAGATATAACATTTTAACACACTGAGAAAAAAAAAATGTGCATAATTTTATTATTTGTTCAATTTGTGGTCAAAAGAAACAGATTTTTGAAAAAAATAAACAATGGGTTATTTTTTTCTCTCTCCAAAAGTACAAAGAAAAATTATTTCTCAATTTTTAAAAAAAAAAAAAATTTGTTCAATAAAAGCAAAATTTTAGCTACAAATTCAAATTTGTTCAATACTAGAATAGTCAGAAAATATATTTTTTTTCTCTGAAATATATCTTTCAAAATAAACTTTTTATTGATAAGAAAAGAACGGCATATATATTTTTTTTTAAAAAATTCAAAATTAAGTTATTTCCGTTTGTTTTCAAATTATTCATATAAAAAAAGTTTAATTTGAAAGATATTTCAGTTTTATCTTTCAAAATAAAAAACTTTTTAATTGATACAAACAACATAAAACGAGAATTTTCTTTTAATAAAAAGCAAAAAATTTAGCTAAAATTCTTAAGGTTCGATTTAAAATATCTTTTTCAAAATAAACTTTTTATTAATAACAACGGCATTTTTCTTTCAAATTTTTTGAATTTAAAAAAAATTGCCGTTGTTATCAATAAAAAGTTTATTTTTAGTTAATTTCTCTTTGGTTTTCAAACTGTCAAAAAAAAAAAAGTTCAGTTTGAAAAATGTCATTCTCAGTTAAAATATTAAATATATCTTTGAAAATAAACTTTTTTTAAAATTGAAAAACAACAGCTTTTTTTCAAATTCAAAGTTATCTTATTCCTCTTTGTATTCAAACTATCATTAAAAAGTTCAGTTTGAAAGATTTACTATTCCAGTTTATATTATAAACTTTATAAAATATTTCCTTTTTTTTTTTTAAAAAAAAATGAGCAATTTTAAAACTTCATAAAACTCTTATTTTATTAAAAAATCTGTTTCTTAATTAATAATCGTAATTGTCTTTTTTTTAAAAAAAATTGCAAATTCGGATCTCTTTGTAAACCGTTTTAATTATTTTATATTATTAAAAATAAACCTGTGGCAATCGATATAATAATTAATCGATATAATCTCTTTTTGTTTTGTTTTTTTCTAACAATGTTAATAATTTTAAGTTTATTTCAAACAATCTCTCTGTTTTTATAATATAAATTTTTCTTCTTCTTCGTCAATCTCTGATAATTGTATATTTTGAAAAATTGCAAAAAAAAAAAAAAAAAAAAAATTGAAAATCTGGGAACACAAAACTAATAAAAAAGAAACTTGTTTTTATTTGGACAGAAAAACGTTTCGATTTTTCTTCTCATTTGAATAACGTCTTTTCTTAATGAAGCAAAATAAAAATCACAGGTGAAAACCGTTTAACACGAAAACGAATTTTAAAAAGAAACGAATAACACGAAATATAGTCTATGTTCGATTCGGTCCCTTACAACAGGCCTATCCTTTTCAATTTCGTGTT
>JAUPFP010000074.1:0-37500 GCA_036925085.1 Brachycybe producta
AGAAAGAGAGAGAAAGAGACGAGAGAGAGAGAAGAGAGAGATTTAGAAAGAGAGAGAGAGAGAGAGAAAGAGAGAGATTAGAGAGAGAGAGAGAGAAGAAAGATGACGAGAGAGAGAGAAGAGATTGGTAGAGAAAGAGAGAGAGAAGAGGAAAAGAGAGAGAGAAAAGAGAAGAGAGAAAGAGAGAGAGAAAGAGAGAAAGAAGATGAGAAAGAGAGAGGAGAAAGAGAGAGAGAGAGAGACGAGAGAGAGAGAGAGAGAGAAGACGAGAAGAGAGGAGAGAGAAAAGAAGAGAGAGAGGAAGAGAAAGAGAGAGAGAGAGAAAGAGGAGAGAGAGAGAGAGAGAGAGAGAGAAAGAGAGAGAGAGAGAGAGAGAGAGAGGAAGAGGAGGGTGCCGAGGAGGGTGCAGGCCAGAGGACGACTCGCACATATGGCGACGAGAAGTGGACACAAGTGGCCCCTGGAGATGGACGGATTGCTGGACGACGGGAGGCTCCAGGCTGAACTCCGCCGGTTCGCGATGCTAGTAGTCTACAAGTATGAGGACGGAAGCGCGGAGGACTCGGGCTAGACGTTTTGTACTTTCAAGCAGACAACCTTCGCGATGGGGCATCTTTTCTACCTTCAGGCGGACAACCTTCGCGATGGGGCATCTTTTTCTACCTTCAGGCGGACAACCTTCGCGATGGGGCATCTTTTTCTACCTTCAGGCGGACAATCTTCACACTAGGGGCATCTTTTTCTACTTTCAGGCGGACAACCTTCACACTAGGGGCATCTTTCTACTTTCAGGCTGACAACCCTCGTTAGGGGCATCTTTTTCTACTTTCAGGCGGACAACCCTCGTTAGGGGCATCTTTTTCTACTTTCAGACGGACAATCTTCACACTAGGGGCATCTTTCTACTTTCAGGCTGACAACCCTCGTTAGGGGCATCTTTTTCTACTTTCAGACGGACAACCCTCGTTAGGGGCATCTTTTTCTACTTTCAGATGGATAACCCTCGTTAGGGGCATCTTTTTCTACTTTCAGACGGACAACCCTCGTTAGGGGCATCTTTTTCTACTTTCAGACGGACAAACCTCACGCTGGGGCATCTTTTTCTACTTTCAGACGGACAACCATCGCACTAGGGGCATCTTTTCCACTCTCAGGCATTTTATACTTTCAGGAGGTTTCCACAAAGGTGGCACAGGCCTAAAGCCTTATGGCGGGTGGGCCTTTAACCCTATTACAGAGAGAGAGAGAGAGAGAGAGAGAGAGAGAGAGAGAGAAAGAAACGCTTGCTCCAGCGGAGTAGTTCACAAACTTTTTTCCACCCAGCAAAGTATTTCTTGTATGCAGAAATCGTGGCACACTTTTGGAAATCAATTCTCTAGTGGTTGTGTGGTATGGTCTGATAGTGAAGAAGTTTCACCCATCAAACATTTAGAAAAATATCAATTATCAATCAAATTTTATATGAAGAAAAAATGTGTTTCAGAAATTACAGTATAAATGAATAAATAATTTGCAAGTAAACATATTAAAGTTCCTCAAAAAATGCCACACGAGCTCTCGTTGTTCCTGAATGAATCTGAAATAAAAAAAATTATAATTACACAAATATGTAACAAAATAATGAAGCAGATCGTATACATTCTTGCATCTTTTTCAACTTAATCTAATTTTGCACTAAAGAGTTTTAGCGCAAAATTGATTACGCTTAAAAAAGATGCAAGAATTGGAGCTTTTCAGAGCAACAAAAAATCTTATATGTTTGGGCAAAGCATTGTTTCTATTAAGCCTTGTTTCCATTGGGGCAAAATATGAACGGTTTGAAAATTTCAACTGGTGAAAAAAAGAACGTGGCCACAGCCTACTCACTATATAGTGAAAACAATGAAATGAAAACAATTTGAATTAGTACTCTGCAAGCAGTTCAAACGGCTTAAGAATAAGGACATAAAAATTGCTTTGTCTTAATAACAATATCTTCATTGTTGAAAAGATCCCTATGGACTCTCCAAAATGAAACGTCCCCCATGCACAACATCCTCTGGAAGCAAGTTCCATTGTCAAGTAAATCTAGGAACAAATGACCGAAAATAAGTCAGTTCACACAAAAATCTCTACCTTTCTTAGAGTGGTTACCCCAGCGTGGCGTCGTTTTAACCACTTTTTTTTTTAAATAAACCTTTGGTTTTAACCAAAGACAACTAATTTTGTTTTGTAAATTGTACTGAATCTATTGGTTTTTAATGTGCGAACAAAAATTAGAATTCATAGGCACAATATGCATACATAGGTCATACTGTGACTCATAACAGTTGTGGGAGTTGCATATTGTAACTGAAGGTTTTATGTCTGTTAATCACTGCAGCCACACTCATTAATTACTTTAATATTTATATTACATTAGTATTTGATCTTTGAATAAAAAATGAAAATATGCACAACATGCATGTAGGTCATGATGCCCCTTGGTGTATGCTATTTGCAGATGACACATTATTAGTTAGTGAATCCAAGGCAGATTTAGAAATAAGGGTAGAGGAGACCAGGAAGGCCTTAGAATCTAGGGGGTTAAAAATAAGCAGGACCAAAACAAAGTACATAAAATTTAGATGGGATGGGAACAATGAGGCAGAGTATGGGCTTAGACTTGGGGATACTGTACTGCAACAGGGACATGCCTTTAAATATTTAGAATCAGTCCTACAGGAAGGTGGTGATATTACAAACAGGATCAAAGTAGGTTGGCATAAGTGGAGACAGGCGTGTGGGGTATTATGTGACAGGAGAATGCCAATAAAACTAAAAGGCAAGTTTTATAAGACTGTGGTTAGACCAGCTATGTTGTATGTGTCAGAATGTTGGGCAGCTAAGAAGAGACAAGAGGATAGACTGCAGGTGGCTGAATGCAAATGCTAAGGTTTATCCATGGAGTAACAAGAAAATATAGGATCAGAAATGACTTTATCAGAGGGAGTGTAGGGGTAGCAAGCATAGTAGAAAATATGCAGGAAAATATGTTGAGATGGTTTGAGCATTTAACTAGAAGTGAGGAGGATGAGTTGCTAAAACAGATGATGGCATTGGACCTGGGGTCTAAACAAAGTAGAGGAAGGCACAAGATATTTGACCTTATCAAACCCAAAGAAACACTGGCTGGAGTTTTAACTCAGCAGATCGTAACAATCCAAAGACTGTAGAGAGTCTTTTGAGAAATTGCTCAAAGGTACTACCAAAAACGACATCATACAGGTAAACAACATATTTCCCACAAGTCCTGCCATCAACAAAGTCCAAAAGGCATTTTTGGAACTCAAACAGACTTTGAGAATAAATCAATGTCGTCTTCTCAATGTCTGGGTCCACCATGCAGATCTGCCAGTATCCAATAGCCAGATCCATGGTAGCAAAATACTTACCCCCTGCCAGAGAATCAAGTGCATCATCGATGCAAGCCAGTCTCCTGTAGTCCACACAAAACCGAAAACCACCATCCTTCTTGCATACAATCACGATATGGCTTGCATATGAACTACGCGAAGGTTGGATAATACCTGCATTCTCAATCTCTAGCAGCAGGGGCTGTGCTTTGCAACCCTTCACACACTGGAAGCTGTCAACCGGTATCTATAGTGTTCGACCAGAAGGGTTTTCCCCTAACTCTGTATAGCTAAACGCAAAATAATCCCAGTGCTGCAGCAGAAACTCCCGGAGTTCTATAGCACATGGGAAAATACCTTTTGGCATTTGTTGCGGTGGTAACCACTCAGACTGTACGACCATATTTTTACAAGAAAACCCAAAAAAACACGGCCTGGTGCTCTGCCCGTCTACCGTGAAAGAACCATCAAATGACCACTCAAATCCGGTGAAAAAGTTGGATTTTACGGTTCTCAACCGTACAGTGTAGTGAAAACCGTTTACCGCCTACAAGACACGAACACCGTGTACCTGGAACATTCTGCAAACACACATGCATGCAGACATGCAGACACAGACACGCAGACAGACACACATGCACAGACACACACACACACAGACAGACACAGACACACACAGACATATACACACACACAGGCACACAAATCTAAAACTACTGGGCAATCGATGGAAGAAATGAGGAAGGACCTCCGCAAAAAAATTGAACCTCCCAACGGAGGTGAGGGTTTTCGCTCAGTTCGTGCAGTGAAGTCAGGTGCACTCTTGATTGAGTGTGTTTCAAAAGAGCAGCATGTGGACTTAGTCCAACAGGTTTCAGCTCTTAAGGATTACACATCTACTAGTGTGCCAAATAGACGACACCCAAGACTAATTATCACAGGTGTGGACTCAGACATGGAAATGGCTAGCATAGTTGATGACCTAGCTTTCAAAAATGAAGGGGTGGTCAATAAAGTGGGAGGCCCAGAGGCTTTTCGTAAGGGCTTCACTGTATTGACCAGTCGTAAATGCCGGAACCCAACACGGATGAACATTATTACGGAAGCCACCCCAGCAATCTTTCAGGCTTGCACCGAAACAGGCAAGCTAAATATAGGATGGATGAGTCACCATGTTGAGGAGCTTCTTGAAGTTTCCCGGTGCTACCGATGTAATGGTTTTGGGCACATCGCTAAGAACTGCGAGACAACAACAAAAATGCATTCGATGTGGAGGTCACCACATTGCTAAAGACTGTACGGCACTTCAAGCTGACTGCTCCAACTGCAAAAAAGCTGGGCTCTCTCTTAGAGCACAGCTCACAACTGATGTAAAATGCCCAATTTATTTGGCACGCCTAGATTCAACGAAGCAACACACTGACTATGGATCGCGATAGTGGCCCCCTCTTCCCATGATGACTATCCATATCCTGCAGATCAACCTAGGTCGCTCAAATGTGGCCGGTGCATTACTACAATCTACTTCTACAGACTTTGACATTGTATGCATACAAGAACCATCCACTTGGTTGACTTCTTCTAAAATAGGCCGAGCTACTCCAAACACAAGTGTTGGAAAGGTTCTCACAATCGTTAGACCTACCTCCTGGACTATGTTGGAGCTCGGTCAGTTCTCTTCGGTTAACATGGTGGTGACACTTTTTGGGGAAGGTGACACACAGTGGATACTAGCCAATGTCTACATCCCTCCAGACAGTGACCCTCATGTGGCCACTATGATGACTGTTCTTGATACCTTGACCCAAAATCATCTTGGGAGACTTCAATGCTAAACATCCAGCTTGGGGGTCAATCAAAACAAATGCCAGGGGAGTGGCATGTATGGATTTTGCGGTTAGCCGTGGCTATCACATCTGCAATGATGGATGTCTTGGGCCAACTTTCTGCACACCACATGGAAGCAGCTTCATTGATCTAACCTCTATGAAAGGCCTACAGACATACTCGTGGAAGGTGCTGGATGAATTCACACAGTGACCACCTGTATATTGACTTCCAGTTTAACCTTTCTGCACCACCTCCTAGCAACAATAACTATTTCAATTGGAGGCAGGCTATTGCTGTAGCACTAGATATAAAGAATGCCTTCAACAGTGCTTGGCACCCTGCCATAATAGGTGGCTTACATGCATCAAACTGCCATGAGAACCTACAAAAGATGGTTGCCTCGTTCCTAACTGAGGGTGGTGCATTCAGGTACTGTACAGCACAGAGCAACCACAGGGTGTCCTCAAGGCTCATGTATGGAACCTGTGCCGTGGTTAGTGTTAATGGAGTCTTGGCTGGCCCACATTCGTGCAGTGTTAACTGCCTATGATTGCATACAAGCTTTTGCAGATGATTCACTTGGATTGCTCTGAGGACCTTCAGTACAAGTGTTAGAAGCTAAATTTCATTCATTTGGGCACAATGTGAAGACTGGGCATCAGCTAAACTCTCAAATGCTACCAGCAAGTCAGTTGTTCTATTTCACCCAGCCCGGTCACTTGTACCAAAACCATATCTTCATATGGGCAACACCTTAATCAAGCCAGCAGACTCCTTGCTCTATCTGGGAGTGATGATCGACCCTCGCTTCATCTGGGGTCACCATGCACGGTACATTCAAAGAAAGGTGGGATGCATGGCAGCCAGACTGTTTTCTATGTGGACGTAATTGGGGTATGAGTCCTAACGTACTTCGCGCAGTGTATTTTCGTGCAGTGCTTCCCATGCTACTTTATGGGGCAAAGGTCTGGGGAAGTACTGGAGCCTCAAAGAAAATTATCCGCTTACTAGACATGGCCCAGAGACCCTTTCTTCTAGCAATCACAAAAGCATACCGAACTGCACCAACAAGTGCACTACAAGTGCTTTCACAGTTCACCTGTGTCAACTCTGGCACACAGTTGCTACCAACAATGGGCTCAGCGATCGGCACCTACTAGAGAACTGGACATTCCAATAGCCACCCATGAAATGCTCCACCCAGGACTTCAACAAGCATACATTGTAGAAAAGTGGTCAACTGAACTCGTCAGTCTCCCAAAACTAAGCATCTACACTGATGGGTCCAAACGCGATCAGAAGGTCGGGTCTGCATTGGTTGTGGTGTGGGAAAATCGCAAATCGTATTCTTGGGGTTGTCGCTTGCCTTATGACTGCACGGTGTTCCAGGCAGAACTCCTTGCAATTCGGAAGGCAATCCAAATAGTAGGCGCATGCACCCCATGACCCCAATAATCTGTTCAGATTCGTTTTCTGCTCTTACAGCTGTGGCATCAGGAGACATTTCGTATGCCGATTCATATCATGCAAACTCTGCGATTACTCGATTCTGCAGCTATGAGAGAAACATTCGACTGGCCTGGATCAATGCTCATGTAGGTCACACCTGGAATGAACAGTCAGATGAACTGGGAAAAAAGTGGACTAATGCACCTAGTGCAATTCACCACAGTGCACCGTTATCGAGCTTGCGTGCCTCAGGTTGTGCCAAATAGATGCGGGCGTGGCAAGCAATGTGGACTTTTGCCAATACAGGGTGCAAAGTGCTCACTGGGCACGGGCCATTCAATTGCTATCTTCGTAGATTCCAAATATCTACCTCGGGCGGATGTTGTCCGTGTGATGCTCGCGAGGATGAATCACTGGCTCACATACTTTACCGCTGTCTTCTCCCATGCCGGGTCATTGCAAGTGATCATTTAGTTTCATAAATCTGTAAAGTGGGTGTTGTCTGGCCTTCAATTCCAATAGTTCTCTGCAACCATATGACAGCCCTGCGTACCTTCGCAAATGAGGCAGTTTTCGCATACACCACTACAGATGATGACAGTACTGATGGCACAGGCAGGAGCAACAACAGCACCAGTAGTGGATCTGGTACAGATGGCTAGTGTCCACCAACCAGACTGCCATGAACTTTTCAGCGATCTACAATTTACACTTAGTCTGACACTTGCCCTCGGGCACCTCAGTGTGTATTGTATGCCCTCGGGCATGAGAGACCACACACACAGACACCTACACACAGACCCAGACCCACACACGCAGACCCAGACCCACACAGAGACACAGGTCCACACTCACACACACAGGTCCACACACACAGACACACACAGACCCACACACACAGACACCCAGACCCACACACACACAGACCCAGACCCACACAGAGACACAGACACGCACATGCAGACACACACAAGCAGACATGCACATGCCCACGCACACACCAATGCAGACGCCCATGCATATGCAAACGCCCACACCCATGCAAAGATGCGGGCACACATGTGCACGCACACACACACAGGCACACAGACACACACCCACATATATCCCCCTTTTCTTTTGTGGCAACTTATAGGATCTTCGTATAAATAGTAAATGATATGGCGTCAAAACCACTTTATGGATATATAAACTGTCACCAGATACAGTAATTATCAGAATTCAAAAATGTAAACAGCAGCACATCAATACAAAATAAAAAGAATCAAAATGTAAATGATCCAAACGAAACTTACCCTTACTAAAGTAGAATATTTATTTTCACCATGTAATACACTTTCTTCATGAATGAGATCCATTGGTGTCTGTTTTTCCTCGACCTTTAAAACCTCAATTTCGTTTTTCAGGACTTTTAATTGTTTTTGAAGATGCTTGCTTTTTTCCAAATAATCCATTCTAAAAAATACATGTGTAATGTGTATTAATACATTGATAAACAATTATGAATAGATGCATTCTCAGGCACTAGGTTTAACTCAAGTTTTTTTGATGGACCCAGCTGACATTTTTACTGTAAAGAGAGCAATGTTACATGATTAATTTTCCACAATGCAAGAAATTTATTCTTTGTAATGTGTGATATTCCATATAACATGTCATTGTATTACGTATTGTTTTAAATGTAACCATAAAGCTGTCAAAAACAACAAAAAGGAACATCAGAAGGAAACAACAGAAACATCAGAAGAAACTGAAACAGATAGAGACTGTTGATCTAACAATATAAATAATATCTGTATAATCTAGGGGTGTGAGATGTTATATGTGATATTCCATATAACATGTTATTTTATTATATAATGTTTTTAATGTTAAAAAATTACTAAACCAGCCCCACAATAAACAAAAAGTAGATAGGCCTATTTCCTTAAAAATCAGTAAGTAAAAAAAGTGACAGAACTAGACAATTGAAACTACCACCCCTCTCTCCAAAAACCTGAAGTGTCTTTAAGACCTCAGGGGTCTAAACAACTTGAAAATGAAAAGATAATCCATCACATCTTTCCCTCATGAATCCTCCTCTTACCACCCATAATCCCCTCCCCATTTCTTACTTAAACACTTGTTAGGCCTAAAAGAAACATTTCAATTTTTTGTATATATTAAAGTATATATATAAAAAATTAGGTTAATTCAAAAACTAACCAATAGGAGTTCAGTGATTTCCAATGCAGGTAAACTTATATAAAAGGCCAGCATTTGGCAATAGAAAGAACAATGGATTTGGTATCCAAGGAGCCTACATTGGAAGACTACTGGACCTCTCCACTAAGACCTTAACCCTCTGACAAAAAACACAAAAACCTACCAAGAGCAATGGCAAAAATACGAATGTTGTGGCTGGTGTTTAAATAACAGAGCTGAAAAACAACAAAAGCACCTGTTAAACAAGGAGTTCAGTTGGGGTTATGGTTCCTGCATTAAAACACAAGCAACATTAGGGTAAGTCCATGTGTTTATGTTGGTGTTTGGTGATTTTAAACAAAGTTTAAGTTGCTTAGAGGTGGAATTCCTGTTTGTGTAAGAAATTACATTTGGTTTTGGCTATTTTATTTTCATTTATCTATATTTTGGTTTTCGATATTTATTTTACACATATTAGAATGTTAGTATTATCATTTGTATAGCAGACTGATTCATATGTATAATTGGAAATCTAATTAACTCTCTTTAATTTAAATGGTCTTGATTGGCCAAATCAAAGAACCTTAAAAAGGAAAAAAAACTACTTAGTTCTTCTCTCTAATAAAGTGCTAAGACACCATCAGAGAAAGAACATCTTAAACAGAAACAGTACAAAGAATAAAAACTGAAAAATACCTGCATAATTATAGATGCACTAGAGAACTTTTCACTTTTATTGACTAGACTGGGTGAACCGAAACCTAAGCATCCACTCACCTTGCGATTCTGTAAGGATGAAATTTTGCAACTAACTATTGGGCCAATTTTTATGAAATTTTGAACAATGAATATTAAATTTTGATCTGTGTCCCAATATATTCGAGGTCAAAAGCCATAATGCTAAGCCTAAGGAAATTTCTTTTTAAAACATTCGCACCCAAAGAAGACACTTTTGTGTATTCTCTTTACAACTGCACGGCAATTAACATTAGGTTGCAAACATCATTTTATTTCATTTAGTACTAGAGTTGCTCCATCTAAAGCAAGTTGGAATCGATTTCCTTAATCGACTGGCTTTTAATTAGGTGCACGCCTGGGGAGTTACAAACAGCGAAAGGATCCTTTAAGCTGTAAAAGTTCTTAAAAGAGGAACTTGTGAGGAAACGAAATGGACCCATTTATTTCCTTCTTCCCGAACCAGAGTAGACTAAGTGGTCTAGCCAACAACTTTCGGTCCACCCAAAAGAGTGAACCAAACTCCCGAGTTAATTATATTCCCCCCGGAAAGTGGTTTATTACATTATATTGGCCTAGTCCTCCCAGACTGATAGAATAAGCGACCTAGCCTATCACTGTTAAGATGCAAGCAAACTGGTCTCGTGTTATAAAATAAGCAGATTCTATCAAGTGGAGAAGGATCCGTCACAATAAGAAAGAAGTGCTAAACCTGAAATAAATAACTGTTATTATTTTTTAAACTTCCGGTATTAATTTTCATTAAATTACATATAAAATTATCTGTTAGTGATAAGGCAATATAAAGTAAATCACAGTGAAGGAAATACATTGGTACATGTGCTGATTTTTGTTTCTGTTTTAATGAATGAGTTTTTCTAACTCAATGGAATTTAACGTAAGTTAAACATTTGCAAATATTAAATATTTTTCTAAAAACCGAAGCACACTTTCAAAGTTAATGAAATTCTACTACTAGGTAAACATATATTTAAAGTGCACATTGCACTTTGAACCATCAAAATTGGACAATTGTAAACAAAAATTGTGAATCAAAAATCGACATTGCATTTTAAAAATTAAAACTTTTTCTTTAACAGCGTGTCTATGGTCTCAATGTAAAAAAGATGCTAGCACACTGTGGGGTAATTTTTTAGGCTGTAGCCTCTTAATACGGAATAGGACTGAAAAGAAAAGCGCTATTTTGACATGAATCGCACCATTGAACTCTGTATTTAAAAACAAATTCATAAATACGAATGAAGTTAACATGTATTAATACGTCTACACAAAAACTACGACAAAAACAAATAGTACATTTTGTAAAAAAATAGTCATTTTTATGGTTTTTTGACCTTTAAAAAAGTAGTTCTGCAAAACTTACAAATGTGAATTTTTTTGTAAACATGCAGCAAGTAACATACTAATATACACATTTCTCAAAAGTGATGGTATTTGGTTTGTTTGGTTGCTAGAATTTTTAATGTTCGATATCATATTGTAGATCAGATCATGATACATTTATTTTTGAATACTGGTTTATAATATATGCAAAGTATAGAAAACTAGTGGGGTAACCCGTCATAAATGATGGGAGCCAAATTCACAGGCAATTGTGCCCAGCATTAGAATTTCTTTTCCTCCGCCGCTTTATGACGTCGGAAAAAATAACAAACCAATTATAAATTGAAAAGGGCGGAGCATGTGACATCAGACCAAGTTACAAACCAATTAGAAATTGATGACGTTCATAAAAGGGCGGAGCAAAAGGAATTCTAATGCTGGGCACAATTGCCCGTGATAAATTCTGGTTTAATTCTGCTACTATTATCCCCTCCCCTTTTTTATATTTGAAATAAAAAATGAGCTTTTCTTTTTCTATGGTGTGCATATCGTTTGTTCCTTTTTTACTCCTTTCATTTCAATTTCAGTTTCCCCCTCTCCTTTTTTTTCCTCCACATTTCTCACTCCCCCTCCCCTTTCCAACCTTTTCCCCTCCAATTTAATATCATGGGGTTCTTGAATGGGGAGAGCGCAACATAATGTTGACCTTGAGAAAAAAAAGTGGTTCATTTAAATTCATATAAATTCGGATGTGCTTACATGTTTTTGTCGTTGTTTGCACAGTGTTACAAATACAGGGAATGAAGGAAGTAAAGACAGACGGGGCTTAATATATATATATATATATATATATATATATATATATATATATATATATATATATATATACATATAATATTTTTAAAGTAATTAAATTATGCCGTTAAATGAGAAAATAAACATTTGGAAAAACATGTTTCAAATATGTGAATTTCAACAACACAGAGGCAAAACTTAAGTACACAGAAAATGACTTTATTCGATAACAGGACATGAAAAGGGCCATGTGTTGGATGGTGTAGGAGGTCTTCTGAAACACCATGCAACAAATGTGCATGCAGTTAGAAATGCTTCAAAACATGACTTATAAAATTGTTTAAAAAAAGTTCTTTTTTTGTTTAAAACAGTTTTTTTTTCATATTTTTTATTTATAAAAATGTTAAAAAAATTCTAACATGTATTAGGCAATATAAAAAGTTAATAATTGCAGTTTGTGCCCATATTAAGTGTATTTTATCAATATTCATAGTGCTCTCTGATATTAACAGAAGCCTATTTGTGTTTCATAACTACGAGTATATAGCTTGGTAGTGGACATGCATAGATTTTTTTTATAATGCACTAAATGTATATTAGTTGAAATAATCTCTATCAATTGACTACACTTTATCTCAACTGACAAAATATTTGTGACAACTGACAAAAAATTGTGTCGATATGTAGAAATTCTTTCTCAAATAATAAAACATCAAAATCATGTATTTACACGACCTTCATATTGAACAGAAAGAAAAAAACCTCATTTTCAATCAAAGGCTGATTTTATACCACTGGATGTGTGCTCATGCAAGTCCCTATAAATAATGACCATTGAACCTAGATTAGGACGACAGAGATAAATCTCTTTTGCTTCTACAGAAAATGACTGCCAGGGCAGTTAATTCTGATACTCCTCTTCTGAAGAACACAGAGTGAATTTAACTTTGATACATCAAAACAATGTATTTACTTGAAAAAACACTACTAAAAGACTGGAATGTAAAAATTAATTTATGTGTTTAAAACCTATAAACCTTACTTCAAATGTATGAACACAGCCTCATGATTGCTGTAGTTTCAACTTTTGCTAGAACATCACTTGGGTGAATAAGTACCATGTCAGTGACTGTTGGCATGATACTTATTGAAGTATCACCACACTCTAGATTTATAGCAACAACTTGTCTTAGCCACCAGTCACTTATACACAAATCCAGCAGTCACATACTGTTAAAGTGGGTTTGCACAATTTTATCCTTCCGATTGCTTCTTGTTTTTGGTGTCATGTTCTAGAGCTTATTTTCAGCCATCGGAGTTATTACAATGGTTCCCTATAATTTTTATAATAGAAATGGCAAGACTGTATGCCTAGTACAGCAACAGAAAATGTCTCATGTTTCTTCACATTTGGATCCTGAATTTGTCAATTTCATTCAGTCAAAAGTATGCAAGTGATGTTATGTGTATAAACCTTCTGAACATTTGTAAAGTCTCAAGCATTTCTAATTGTACCACAGCTGTCTTTAGCCAGATTATATTTTATTGCATGGTGTTTCAGAAGATGAGAGATTGAGAAATGTCTATGTTAGTATGTTAGTTGGTGCATGTTTACAAAAAATTCAGATTTGTAAGTTTTGCAGAAATCAAAATCATAAAAACGACGATTTTCGGCAAAATGTACTATTTGCTTTCATCATGGTTATTGTGTTTTTAATATATATTACCTTCATTGGTATTTATGAATTCGTCTTTGAATACAGATTTCAATGTTGTATATCATGTAAAAGCCACATTTTTCAAAATTCGCAACTTTTTAGGGAATTTAAATACCAACAATAATGAATATATATCGTTAATATATAAAATGTAGATGATACCCTGAAAATATACAAATTTGTCTTATTGTTTATGAGATATTAAATTTTAAAAGTTTACAGAAAAATGCATTTTTGCGTCCAATACCCAAACTACAGGAATTTTTGTCTCAAGAAATAATGGTCATATGGCAGGAAAAAAAATAAG
This sequence comes from Brachycybe producta, assembly GCA_036925085.1. Lineage (NCBI taxonomy): Eukaryota > Metazoa > Arthropoda > Diplopoda > Playtdesmida > Andrognathidae > Brachycybe > Brachycybe producta. The sequence goes on from JAUPFP010000074.1 coordinate 13,737, forward strand.
GATCTAATTATTTCGTAATCCCTACACAATTTAAATTTCATCAAAATTGGTGACTATGAGTGGCAGGCCCTGCCTGACTGGTGATAGATTGGGTCTCCTACGTGTTGTTAGTGGAGTGAACAGATTCCATGTTGGTAGGGCAGTATATACTCTCAAAATCTCGCCTTTAATCAATCACAATCGTTCTGTTTGAATCATAACACTCCCACTACAAAATTTTGCTTTGGAAAATATCGCCGTTCTTTCCTCCAATAGGTACATGAAGAAAAGAAGAAAAAAATGTCAGGACCATTGAGATTTAATTTTTTCCCTACTAAAATTTTGGTGGTGGGAGCCTAACAATATAGGGAGTGTTTAGTGACTTTGATATGAGCAGCTTCTTCTTTGAAACGAGTAGCTTAGACTTCATTTGAACCAAACTGAATACCAATTAGAATCAGTACTCTGCTAACAGCCTATTCAGGCCTATAGCATAAAGACATAAAAATCCACATGCAGCATTAACCAATGTCAAGCACATATATGCACATATACACCATAAGTCAGAAAATCTGGTCAAAAATCATCCGATTATTATGAAATTAAGCACAACTGTAGATGAGAATGCCTTCTTTTAGAATTTACATAAGCACGCCTTTAATTTCTCACCACAGTTTTTTTGGTCTGCAGATGGCGCTGTAGCACAGTGGCGCGATTACCAATTGGTTCGTCTGCTAGCTTAAAAATGCCGTTCACTGAAGAAGACAAATTTGCCATCAAATTTCTTCGTGAAAACAAAAATTATGGTGCTAAACGAATTCTTAAAGAATTTCCAAACAAAAGATGGAGTTTATGCGGACTGAACCACCTTCTTCAAAAGATAAAGGAAACCAGCAGTGTTCTGTGTCGGAAAGGCAGCGGGGGAAACCGGACTGCACTCATTGACGATAACATCAATGCCGTTAATGAGCTCATTTTGAGTCAGGAAGAACAACCGCAAACACATCGCTCCCAACGTGAAATTGCTCGTCTGACAGGTGTTTCGCAAAGTTCTGTGTCCAGAATAATCAAAAATTAAACTTAAAATGTTTCAAAAAATATCGGACAACAGAATTAACTGAAAGTAACAAAGTCTCTCGTCTTTCACGTTGCAAACAACTTTTGCTTCGTTTCCCAGAACACAAAGTGAGCTTCATATTTTTCACAGATGAAAAAGTTTTCACTGTTGCTCGACCTACCAATAAGCAGAACGATCGTGTTTACGCGCCAGCTACCGCTAGAAAGAATGACATACCCTCTGAACGATTGCTGCAAATGAAACCAAAGTTCAGCAAATCAGTAATGGTGTCGGTGGGAGTGTCATTGTTGGTTGCCACAGGAATTCATTTTGCTGAACCAGGAGTCAAAATTAATGACGAATACTACCGCAACGAACTTCTGAAAAACTGTCTCCTTCCTGACATAAAGGAAATGTCAGAATTCTTCATTTTCCAGCAGGATGGAGCACCTGCTCACTGCCAAGGATACAGTTGTGTTTCTCACCCAGGAAACACCCGAATTCATCAAACTGACTTTGTGGCCCCCCAAAAGTCCCGACCTCAACCCCGTGGACTATGGCATTTGGGGCGTCAAGCAAGAAAAGATTTACCGAAGCAAAATAAACAGCGTTGATGAGCTGAAAAATCGGATAACACAGGCTTGGAGTGAGCTAGACCAAAGCATCATAAACGCTGCATAAACACGTGTTGCAGCTGGCAGTGGACATTTTGAACACAAATTGAAATAGGCAAAATGTTAGTTAACATTTCATCTACAGTTGTGCCAAATTTCATAATAATCAGATGATTTTGACCGAGTTATTAAATTTTTAAAAAGGGTGCCGGATTCACTGACTCACGGTGTATAAAAATAAAATGAATATAAAAATGTCAATCTCACAAAACAAAATTATATCCATTCACCACTGCCTCAGGACGAGAGTTCCATTGTCTTATAAGTCTAGGAAAAAAAAGACCAATAATATGAATCTGTCCTAGCAAAAATCTCCATAATTTTCTTAGAGTGGTCAGCCCTGCCCAAGTATATCACTGGACTGCGGTTTAGGACAATCACAATGTATACATTTTCCAAACAATGTCAAACAACTCAGCCTTGCAATGTGAAAAACTATGCCACTGTAGCACTGACAACATCTCAGTGACACTAGATGTAAATTTGTGCCTGCCACAAAAAACCTAGCTGCCGTATGCTGAACCACTTCAAGTGAATGAGTGTGTGTGTGTGACAGAGTGAGGATTCCATACACTGCAGCAATACTCCAGATGAGGCCGAACCAATGCTTGATAGGCAATAGTTTTAACTTTTTCTGGTAGGTGTCCTATGTCCTTTGACTAAAACAAAGCATTTTTAGAGCTTTCTCAGAAACACCATCAATGTGTTTTTTCCAAGAAAGGTCATCCGTCACTGTAACTCCCAAGTACTTATAACACTTGACACTCCAAAGAATAGTGTCATTCATGCTATAATTCAACACAATTGGATATCTATCCCAATTTAGCCTCATAACATTACACTTCCCCTCATGCAACTGAAGTTGCCATGTATTACACCATCCCTCAATTACCTTCAAGTCTAGAGCTAATGTTTCACAGTCTTGGATATCCCCCAAAGTATACATTGTTCTTGACTCAAAAGCATTAGGTGTAGTATTTTCATCTGCTGTAATAATTACTCCTGTATTGTTTATTCAACAAAGAAGCTTTCAATTCTGGGTTTCATATTAGTTGTTCATTTGACCCAAGAAGAGCTGGAATTTAGTACTCACCACCCCGAGAATGCTTGACATACTTCCAAAACAACTCTGGATCTTCTTGCAGCCATTTACTGAGTTTATAAGTTTTAAAATCCTTATGGGCCATTGCCAGTTCTTTTTTAGTATTTGCACGAGCAAAAAACTTGAATTACCTCTGTATCTATTTCTCCATAATCACTGCTTATGAAAAGCGCTTTTAAAACATGGTGTATACCATGCTGGTGTTGAGGCACCCCAGACTATAATGGAACAAACTTCGAGACCCCTCCCATCAGTAACGAGTAAATAATTGCCCAATTTTCATCAAAAGTTTGATTCATTCACCAGCTGATTAAAATTATTCTTATAGTTTAAAATATTTTGTTGCATATGCAACTTAAACCCATTCTAGTTACATTTGTAATAAAGACTAACCTGCCTTATGGCTTTAACAGTACTCCTAACATTAACATTGACATCACAAGTTACAACATGATGGTCAGTAATTCCCTCAGAAACCTTAACATTAGATATCATAAGGGGACGGTTAGTTATTAAACAACAAGGACACTACTATTCTAGTTGGTTGCATAACCATCTGTTCCTAAAGTAACATCATTCCCACCAGTAATTGAGCGAAGTTCCCAGTTTATGTTTGGGAAGTTAATATCACCTCCTAAAATTATAGCTGGGTTCCTGTGCGCATGATGAAGGGAATTGAAGATCTTGGTGGGCGATAGAAAGAAAATAAAAATAACTTTTTCACATTGAGCAGCTCTACACTGCAGCAAACTATCTAACACCCAGTCTCAAATGCCTGTTCCCTTGGGCTGTTAAGCAAATTTGAAACTGCTATAAAACTCCACCACCAGTATGCCCCACTCTGTCCCTACGATATATTGCAAAGTTAGGTGGAAACACCACTCCATTACTAACACTGCCATCTAGCCATGACTCAGTTCCAAGTATTATTTGACAGTCTGATTCTTCAATGGCCGCAAAGAAGTCAGGTACTTTTCTCCGCAAACTTCTGCAATTTACAACCATGATTTTCATATTTTTATTTATAACTGACCCATGTGGAAAATTTCCTTTCACTGTAGAATCTCTCGAACAGGGATTTGCAGTCACAACTTGTGGTTGAGCTAGGATTCTACAGGACTCATCCTCTCAGCATTAATTCATGAAAAAAGTTAACAATTCATAGCAATAACCCCCCCCCCTTCCTTAATATCACCTACAGGCCCCAAGCCTTTGCTAAAAATTAACAACAAATTCTCCTATCTTTTTACCAACTACTTCTCCCTCACGAGTGTTAAAATGCACTCCATCATAACTACATTCACCCATGAAACCTACCATAGCTGCTCTCCACTCAATTACCTGACCCCCCACCCGACTACAAGCCTCCACTAATCTGTCATTAACCCACTGGGCCCTGCAGAAGACTAAGTTGCCTCTATCCACCTTCTCTGGGATTGCACTAACACACACCTCAACCCCCACCCTAGAGCTAACTGTATGCTGAGCTAAGCTAACTAACTTATCTAAAACTTCTGAACCACTAATAGATTATTAGCACATACATGCAACACCACTAGCACCTTATCTGCAGTTTCACCCTGTACCATCATGCTCAACATCCTCAATTTTAGCCCCCAGTAAACACACCACACTAACTTTCTCGCAATTCTTTTGGGACAGCCCACCTATCAATACGCCTCACATTACTGTCACAAACAATGACACCAGATCTAGTCTTAGCTGTTTCCTATTTGTCTCCCCATCTTCACAATTAAATTTCATCCTCCTTGGCATACAGAACACCCTAGCCCTCTTACCTCCACCTACACATTTCCTTTGGGTCCTAGTGACCTTCCCCAATGCATCAAATATATTACATATAGAAGTCCTGGGTGACACTAAAGGGCCCCAACTCGCTTAGCCCTTTTAACCACAACCTCCCATCCTAGCCCCCTGGTGCAGACCTAACTGGTGTTAACCTAACTGGCACGGTAGCAGACACAGGCTCTTCACTAGGGAAAGGGCCAGCCTCAAATACAGCTAACATTTCCCATCAGCAAAAACACCTCTGCCTGAAGCCGTGCCACTTCCTGCCTTAGCTAATCCTTACTAACAAAACCCATTACTAAAAAAAACCAAATGAGCCCAAAAATTAATCTTGCAAGTGAACCAAAAGAGAAAAAAAAATCGTTTTTTGAAAAACAGTAATAACTCAAAAAGTACTAATTTGATTCCAATTCTAATTTCACCAGCGTTTTAAGCAGACAAAGTTCTATCAGATTCAATAATAAAATCACCTCAAAACTAAAGAAATATTTGTGAAACAAACAAAAAACGGGAAAAATGGCACCTTTTACAAAGAATAAAAACGACAAAATCTAATTAAAAAGGTTTTATGATAAAAACTACTCATCCAAATTGAAATCCGATTCCAGAAACGTGTTCAGCAGGCCAAATACTATCAGGAACAGTGAAAATTTAACATGGATGTCAGAAGTGAGTTAGTTTAAATGGCCAAAAACCAAAAGCAACTTAAACTTAAAAACTACTTGACTAATTTCAAAACCGATTGCTGCAACGTGTTCAGCACACTTAGTTCTATTTAAATCACTTAAGATTAAACTTGAATGAAACGATTCCATTAAGAAAATAGCCAAAAAACCAGGAGCAATTTTTTATGCTACAAACCACAAACACAGATAACACACCAATCAGACAACATTATCAGACAACATTACAAAAGTATTTACTGCCATACCGACATCGATTCCCTAGTGTTAGTTTAGTATTCCAGCAAGAAAATGCACCTGTTCATTTCAGTAACAGCATGAAGGAATGGTTAAGAAAACATCATTTCACTACTCACCCTTTCCATCACCAGTCAGGCAGGGCATATGCCACTCATAGTCATTAATTTTGATAAAAATTAAATTGTGTGTAGGAATTACAAAATAATTAAACCCTTATTTTTTGAGAAAAAAATTCCCAATGTTTGGGTATCGGACACAAAAATGCAGTTTTCAGTAAAATTTTAAAATTCAATATCTCGTAAACCGTAAGACACATTTGTATGAAATTTTAAGGGTATCATCTACATATTATATATTAACACGGTATATATTCATTATTGTTGGTATTAATCTCTAAAAAGTTGCAAATTTTAAAAAATGTGGCTTTTTTGATGTCATGTATAATGGAAAAGAAAAGCGCCATTTTCACATGAAAAACAATGAATTCTGTATTCAAAGACGAATTCAGAAAATAACAATGAAGTTAACATATATTAATAAACACAAAAACTATGCTGAAAACAAATAGTACATTTTGCCAAAAATCGTCATTTTCATGGGTAAATGACCTTTGAAAAAAAGTGGTTCTGCAATACTAGTCCAGTAACCTAGTACATCGTAAGTTGCATCAAGTGGAGGTAGTAGGTTTCGTTTTTTTTTGTATGGGATGTGACTGAGATGCAAAATCCAAGTTTTCGACCACGGCAGCCCCCCCCCCCCCCGGATCACTTCAGAATATCCCAAAAACTGCTAAATTTTTGCTCTTTTTTTGGTTTTTTCCCATTTTGAATGAGGGAACACGTTTTCGACAAAGACCACCCCATACATTTTTAAACTAGATTACATATGCTACAATTTGAGACCAGAATGGGCTCGGTATACCTAATAGTTTCCGAGATACAGCTTTTCAAAGTTTGGCAAATTTTCTAAACTTGAAAATGTTAAGCAAATTTTCATGTTTCATCATATATGCAATTGTCTTTATATCTTCAATAACCTGTCTGATACGAGTCAGTGAAGTGAACATTTATTCAATTTAACATTTTGATGGGGGTGGGGGAGGAGGGGGTGGGAAAGGAAGGGGTGGGAGAGGAGGGGGTGGGGAGAACGGGGAAGGTTTGGTGGGAGGGGGAGGTCACTGTTCACAATCAGACGACTGAAATTGAAATACAAAATTTATTTAACAAACATTTACATCAAGTGTATACAAAAAGTGTAAATGAAGTGAATGAAAGTGTAAGTATACATGTACCTGATATTGTTCCTCGACTTGTTCAATAGCATCCCCGGCTGGATAGTCGAGCAGCCTATCCATCTCGTCGTCGTCAAGCTCATCCAAATCGTGGGTGTTGACATCGACGTCTACCGTAATTTCAGGCAGGTTTTTGCAGGACTGGCCATTGCAGGTTCCACAGGCAACTGAACACTTCAAACCTGCTTTCCTGCAGCTGCAAGCATTTCTGCATCCCTTCTTGCAACTGCAGGAAAGCAGGTTTGAAGTGTTCAGTTGTCTGTGGAACCTGCAACGGCCAGTCCTGCAAAAACCTGCCTGAAATTACGGTAGACGTCGATGTCAACACCCACAATTTGGACGAGCTCGACGACGACGACGAGATGGATAGGCTGCTCGACTACCCAGTCAGCCAACTCGCTGGGGATGCTATTGAACAAGTCGAGGAATAATATCAGGTATACTTACACTCGTATTGTTGTTGAAAGTTACCATTATTTCTATTAATTAATCTTACCAACATGTGTGTTGCATTTATATTAGGACTTCTTGACAAGGTTTTACCTTGGGGTATTCAACAAATAAATATTTTCATTCCATTTCAGGAGGTCCAGGACGATGAAAATGGCACTGATGGAGGCGAATTGGCGGATTTGCTTGCCCCTGGTCCTTCGAAGAGGAGGAAACACCTTTAATTAACATTTCGTTTACACTTTCATACACTTCATTTACACTTTTTGTATACACTTGATGTAAATGTTTGTTAAATAATTTTGTATTTCAATTTCAGTCATCTGGTTGTGAACAGTGACCTCCCCACTCCCAGCAAACCTTCCCCCTCCTCCCCACTCCCCTTCAAAATGTTAAATTGAATAAATGTTTACTTCACTGACTCATATCAGACAGGTAATTGAAGATATAAAGACAATTGCATATATGATGAAACATGAAAATTAGCTTAAAATTTCAAGTTTGGAAAATTCGCCAAACTTTGAAAAGCTGTCTCTCGGAAACTACTAGGTCTACCGAGCCCAATCTGGTCTCAAATTGTAGCATATGTAATCTAGTTTAAAAATGTATAGAGTGGTATTTGTCGAAAACGTGCTCCTTTATGGTCAAAATTGGAAAAAACCGAAAACAGAGCAAAAATGTAGCAGTTTTTGGGATATTAAAATTGATCCGGGGGCTGCCGAGGTTGAAAACTTGGATTTCGCATCTCAGTCACATCCCATACAAGAAAAAAAAAAGAAACCTACTACAACCACTTGATGCAACTTAGGCCCCTCTTTTCATGACAAGGTTACTGGACTATACTTACAAGATTGAATTTTTTTGTAAACATGCACCAACTAACATACTAATATAGACATTTCTCAAAAGCGGTGGTATTTTGTTTGTTTGGTTGTTAGAATTTTTAATGTTCGATAAGATATTGTAGATCATGATACATTTATTTTTGAATACTAGTTACATTATAAGCAAAGCACAGAACTTTTAACAGCAATTGAATGACAATGATAAATGAAAAAATAAACATTTGGAAAAAGATGTTTCAAATCTTGTGAATTTCAACAAAACCAAGGCAAAACTGAAATACACAGAAATTGCTTTATTCGATAACAGGACATGGACATACAAAATGTACTATTTGTTTTCAGCGTAGTTTTTGTGTTTATTAATACATATTAACTTCATTGATATTTCTGAATTCGTCTTTGAATACATAATTCATTGGTGTGTTTCATGTGAAAATGGCGCTTTTCTTTGCCATTATACAGTGCATAAAAAAGCCACATTTTTCAAAATTCGCAACTTTTTAGAGAATTTTTTTTTCCAACTTATAAATAAATAACAACAATAATGAATATATACCGGGTTAATGTATAATATGTAGATGATACCCTGAAAATTTCATACAAATCTGTCTTACAGTTTACGAGATATTGAATTTTAAAGTTTTACAGAAAAATGCATTTTTGCGTCTGATACCCAAACTTTGGGAATTTTTTTCTCAAGAAATAACGGTCATATGGCAAAATAAAAAAATAACGGTGTAATTATTTTGTAATTCCTACACACAATTTAATTTATATCAAAATTTGTGACTATGAGTGACATGCCCTGCCTGACTGGTGATGGAAAGGGTCTACTCTCGAATAGCTGGCATGTTCACCGTACTTAAATTCAATTCAACTCAGTACACCTGCAATCACCTTGAGAGTGAAAGGATCGGAAGGATAATTCCAAATCATAATAGACAAAGTTTAGACATGCTCATCAAATTAAATTCATCTTAAAACATAACTAGGAGCTATAAAAATGCCATAGTCTAAATAAATTTGGAAAGAAAGACCATATACACTGTGAACGGAAAAAAAAACGAACCTCTTCTTATGTTATTGTAGTATTTAGAGGTTCGTTTTTTTCCGTTCACAGTGTACATGCAGCAGTCCTAGCTTAAATTTTTTTAAAGCATTGAATAGACATGTCTACGTACTCAGGGGTTTCTAGTAATCATTACATCTGATAATGCTCTGTTCTCTGCGGCTTGTTAGCCCTTCAAGAAAGGCAAGGTTTTACTCAACTCTATGGTTTGCTAGTGATTCTCACTGATACCCATTCATCCAGGATGATGACTCCACTCAGAATACATGTATTAGTTTATTGTAAGTGCACAGTATGAACCACAGCCTTTGATTGGATTTTAAACCAAGATATTTAAGAGCCTAGATACAGCATTTAGTTCAAAATTTCTCCGAATGTAGGTGCTGTGATCGTTTTTGATTGAAAAACGGTTTTTTAACGTTTTTTCTAAAGGTTTCAAGTCACATAATAATTAATAGAAAAATAATTTCGGGTGCTAACCTTATTAAAAGAAAACATCGTGAAGCCAATAGATTAACGGACGTGCTAATTTTTTTGGTTGTTCTAAATCATTTTAATGAGTTCTTCTAACGTTTGTGGGATGGTGTTTTGCTCCTATGGGACTTAACATGAAGTTAAAAAGGTACAATTTTAAATTTTATTAAAAAAGAGAAGGACTTTTTCAAAATTTATAAAAAGGAAACATCATGAAGCCAATACATGAAGTATGTGCTAATTGATTTGTTATTGTTCTAAATCGTTTTTAACGAGAGATTTTCAAATGTTTGTGGGGCGGTTTTTGATCCAATGGGATTTAACAGGGGGTTAAAAAAACGAACAATTTTGAACCTTGTTTAAAATAGAAAGGCCTTTTCAAAATTATATAAATCGAGCACGTAAAGAACAATACTTTTTATTGCATTTTACTGTATTTTAATTGAGCGATTGTGAGTCGATTTCTTGCAGTTTTAGTAACACCATATAATAACACTCATTTGTCTCGTTGTCGTCTGCTAGAAACAACAAGATGGACATGTATCTAGGCTCTTAAAAGCATCCACATAATCAACAGATTAAATACTAATACATAGTTTGTCTCATTTGCATTATGCTGCATAATCCAAATGAGTCAGACAATGTATTGTGCTAATAGGAGTCATGCATACTTTTGCATTCACTAGTCAAGCAGCTGTACATGGCACTGAAAACACCAATTTGTGACTAGACTAAGATCATGTTGAAGAATTTCAAAATCACTATTACTTTTAATTTTTTCAATAAATAGAATCATCAGCAAACAGTAAGATTGAGCTGTTGACATCAGTGGGTAGGTCATTTATAAACAATTGAAAACGAAGGGGCCGGAACATGCTACCTAGTGTGGCAACCTGGTCTGCTCTATTTTTCAAATTTTGATAGAGCAGACGAATTCCCTATGGTGGTCTGCCTGACAGCTAAAGTAGGCTGTTGGGACGGACGCCATTTTGGTGCCAGCAGACCTCTCACCATGAAGTCTATGGGTGAGAGGTCAGATGTGACCTCTGTCCCCTCCAGGTGGAGTTGCCTGGAGGTTTCCTATGGCCTGGTCAGCCACTGGATCTGGGCAGTGTGTTGGAGGCAGCTGTTGTGACTAGACCTGTGGGTGGAGGTCTGGGTGACCTCCACTGTCTGGAGTTTTGGTCTTACTTCGTTTTGTTTTAGCCTGTTGGCTTTATTGTAACGGACCAGCCCTTTTCTGTAAATATCGTCACTGTCATCTTATTCATCGTAAGTGTGAATTAAACACTTTTGTTCATCTTACTTTGTGTCCGTGTGTTTTTCTTGGGGGTTTACCGCGGGAGGGTGGGTTGCCGGTTCGGGTTCAACGCCACCGCCCGTTTCGACCTCTTTCGGCCGGGAAATCGTGTCGGCTCGCGGTGAAACTCCTGTTTCACCGCGAGCCGACACGGTTCCGATATTATCGACGAGGCGGCGTGTCACCATCGAGGGAACCTCCGCACCGGCACCACCCGAGTGGTGCACCGTAGGAGAGGCGGCTGCGGGTATGGTCCCGTCCCCGTCGTCGGAGCTCTGTCACTGGTGAGAGCATTTTAAAGTTTTCATTTACCGCGCATTGTAGCGGTCCAGGCGGGATGTTACACTAGGCAAACACCAGACGTGACATTAATCCAGCATGAGGCAACACCATCACTTTGAAAATGAAAGTTGTCTACGTGGCTAATCAGTCTCAAATGCTCTTCTATATCAAAAGGCTTTCCAAAGTTAAAAAATATTAAATCAAATTCAGATTGAAAGTTGTTTTGTACAAACAGTGCTAACGAAGTGTCGCATGTTCGACATTTTCAAAAGTCATGCTGCTTTTCATTCTTTAGCTTAGTTAAAAGTAGATTGATTACATTTTCAAGTGGTGTTTGAAGATGTATCACGGGAATAACGAAACTTCAACCAAAACTGGGTTAGCTGGTCATGTACTTGACCATTTTCACAGCCTGAAGGAAGGTAAGTACTAAATGCCTCAGGCATTATTCTGTTAAACAGGTACTGGTAGTAATTATAGCAGTGGAATTTGTCATTATTTTGATGATTAATAAAAACAAATACTGATTCAAAGCAAATTAGCTATTTTAACCGGCTTGTTTATAATAAGCATTCTTCAGAATGTAACCAGTTAAATGATATTACTGTCACATCCGCTCAACAGACAGTTTGTTACCACTTCTGACTTATGTATTGTATATTAGTAAAAAAAAATAACCACTTGCTATACACAATATTTTGCGATATATACACCGTGAGTCAGGAAATCTGGCACCCTTTTTAAACATTTAATAACTCGGTCAAAAATCATCCGATTATTATGAAATTTGGCACAACTGTAAATGAAATGTTAACTAACATTTTGCCTATTTCAATTTGTGTTCAAAATGTCCACCGCCAGCTGCAACACACGCGTTTAGTCGTTCTGCTTATTGGTAGTTGAGCAACAGTGATAACTTTTTCATCTGTGGAAAATATGAAGCTCAATTTGTGTTCTGGGAAACGACACAAAAATTGTTTGCAACGTAAAAGACGAGAGACTTTGTTACTTTCAGTTAATTCCGTTGCCCGATGTTTTTTGAAACATTTTAAGTTGAGTTCCTTTTTGATTATTCTAGACACAGAACTTTGTGAAACACCTGTCAGACGAGCAATTTCACGTTCGGAGCGATGTGTTTGCAGTTGTTCTTCCTGACTCAAAATGAGCTCATTAACGGCGTTGATGTTATCATCAATGAGTGCAGTCCGGTTTCCCCCGCTGCCTTTCCGATGCAGAACAATGCTGATTTCGTTTATCTTTTGAAGAAGGTGGTTCAGTCCGCATAAGAATTTAAGAATTCGTTTAGCACCATAATTTTTGTTTTCACGAAGAAATTTGATGGTAATTTTGTTGTCTTCAGTGAACGGCATTTTCAAGCTAGCAGACGAACCAATTGGTAATCGCGCGGCTGTGCTACAGCGTCCTCTGCAGACCAAAAAAACCCCTTAGTGAGAAATTAAAGGCGCGCTTATTTAAATTCTAAAAGAAGGCATTCTCATCTATAGTTGTGCCAAATTTCATAATAATCGGATGATTTTTGACTGAGTTATTAATTGTTTAAAAAGGGTGCCAGATTTCCTGACTCATGGTGTAAATAGACATACAGTATATACACTGTACTGTATATATGTATATATGAGAATTGTAGAAGGCATATACAATATATTCTTACCGCTCTTTTTCAATTTCCATTGTCAACTGTTCCATTTCTCCATCAGTTATGAGGTCATAAGTGAAAGGTGGAATGGAGAATGCATCTACATGCAAACTATGCAAATCGGATGCTATAAGATCAGGTGGCAAAGATGCACTGTTTGCATATGGTCCAGAAAGTACATGCTGAAAAACGAAATAAACAATTTAAACATTATGGTATATATGTAGAAACATACAATTTAGTTTTATAGCATACAAACCTGAACTGGAAGCACTCTCATAAAATCACTACTAAGCCGTGTAGGTGCACTTATTTTGGTGAATTTTCTGAATCTTCATGAAAGCATGGAAACATTTTTTGGATAGTAACCGGGGGGGGGGGGGCACCAAATTTGCAAAATAGCAGGCGGGTATACTATAATGTGTTCAGTCTGGAAGCCACAAAATTGAATTCAGAAGCTGAAGGACAATATATAATTTTTAAATAGAATGTTTAAACTAAATGTGTATGATTGTGTCATGGAAGCAAATAAGCTTGTATAACAGTTCTATTTAACTGGCACACTTTTTATTTCTCAACTCACACAAATGTTATTTTGTAAATATAAAGTGATCCACTTAAAAACCATATCCCTCATTTTTTGGTGTTTATTTATATATATATTTTAATTTCTGAAAAAAGCTAGTTTCATCACGGTGCAAAGGCACCGGGATGGCGTCGTACTCACTGGTGTATCGTAAAAGTCGGTAGTGAGGAAGTTGTTCGTACTCCTCTGGGGACAGGAGCTCGATTGCTTACCGACGTCCTGGCATCCACCGTCGCCAGTCCGGTGGGACATGGTGGAAGACTTCTGAGGAAACCACTGGTTTCTCTAGGGATACGGCCCGGGAGGCATGGTCGTTTTTGGCTATGCTTTCTGAGGAGCAGCTAAGGGAGGTCGCTCATGGAATGAAAATCCTGCAGTTGCAATGATGGCGGTCCCAATCGACGGTGCAACCTCAGTTCTCACTGTTGCCCGTGCACGGTGCTGGTGCATGGAGAGAGGAACCACCAGCTGTGGCTGATGTGACAACCTAGTCTGGCTCCCTTCTGGTAATTTGAAGGAGCAGACAAATTCCTGATGGAGGTCCGCCAGGTTGCATGTAGTAGTCAGCCAGGTTCAGACCATGTTGTGAGGTCAGGTGGGACCAATGTCCCCCAAGTGGAGTAACCTGGGGGTTTATAATGGCCAGGTTGGCCATTATGCGGGCAGTGTGTAGGAGTGAACAAAGAGTGGACGGTGGTGAAGTGTCCAGTGGAAACAATGTGCTGGAGGGTAAGTCGGACACCAGGTCATCGACCTCACCGTTTGTGTCGTTGTTTGTTTCTGTGTGGTTTTTGTTGTATAACTGGTTTCCTGCTGGCCAAGTTAGCCAGCAGATATGTACATTTCGCTATCACCGTAAGTGTAATTAAATATTGTATTTTTTCTATTTCCTACCACTGTGTCTGTTTCATTTTCTCGTGGAGAGTTTACCGTGTGCAGGGGTATTCCACCGCAGCTCCTTCTTCCATCGTTTCAACCGGCAGTTCGCTCCAATGCACAGTGAAACAGTGTGTTTCGCCATAGTTCATTGTCTTCTCGCCTTTCTTGTGTCTGTCGACGACTTTGGCGAGGTGGCCGGTGCCGGCCAACGGTTCTTCGGAGGCAAAATGAGTACGATCCTGCCCCGAAGTTGGAGTCATGGTCCGGTGAGTTTTGGGCAAAACTACCAGAGGTTTGTGGTTGACCACGTCGGGTTGTTACAGGTGTGCCTCATGGGTCCCTATTCTTGTTATCACTCATTTCGTCAATTTCATTGTCATTAAATCTCAGTATGATTTTAGATAAAAAGAATAAATAAATAACAATTAAATAAAACAAGTTTTGTGTAAGCTTTATAAGATGCCTTCAGCAGAATCAATTGGAAAAGTTCTAATTATCAGAAGAAGCCATCCTGGGAAGCTCCACAGATTAAGTAGAAATAGTTTCTTTCAACCCTCTAGAAGGCTAGTCTAGACCCTTATTTAGCAATCAAAATATAATCATTGTCTCCCTATTTGGGAAACTCAATAAGGGATATAGTAAAATATGTAAACATGTAAGAAATTCCCGACATACCGTTGTAGCTTAACACACGGCATTAATTAGCTTGATGCAAGTGTTGATACTGTACATGTCCTCCTACTCCTGCTCCACACCTAATGCATATGAGTTCACACATAACAAAAAAATTGAGAATAAAGGGTATGGAACTTGCAAAGAAAGACATAATGTACATCAACATTTCCATCAGAATAAGTAGTGCCCTATAGTACCGGTAAGCCTCAATGACTTAAGTAATCTAGAAATTAAAAAAAAACACCAGTTAAATATAGAATATAAAGTAATGTTTTCATGAAAACTAGTAACTTTCCTTTTTTATTCTTGTTTTTCTTCAATTTTTATGTACATGGTGGGCCGTAAGTCACAAACGAATTTAATCATTTAATAACCTTTTCGTTTATTAATTATTTTACACATAAGCCTCGTTTTCACGGCGATAGTTCTATCCTGAGAGTAGCTGTCATGAAAGTTGCGATAGTTCACTCTCACGATAGCAACTGTCTAGATGTCTTGAAGTAAAGTGATAGTTCTGTCATGACAGTATGACGTAGACGTCACAGATATCATTGAGTCAACAACAGTGTTGCCTCTCTCCCTCCAGAAGCCAAATTTATCTACAAAGTGGATATTTCCCTACAATGTGGTCACTCAACAATTATTACTATTGCGACAGTACTATGAACTATCTAGTCGAACGAGATAGTGTGATAGTGCTATCGCGACAGTGCAACAGTGACTATCATGTGGTTTTCACGATGATAGTTCTCGCAACAGTTGCTGTCATGACAACAACTATCATGACAAAGTTCTGTCATCATGAAAACGGGGCTTAATCCCTCGCTTTATGGTTGATATACGTTCAAGGAAAGTTGGCTGCAAAGCGAAATGCCTTCTAACGAATCATTTATTTTCATGAAACCCATACAAATTCCATAAGATCCATTCCAATTTCATAGAAAAACTTAGAAAATAACAAAGATTTTACTTGAAAATGCAATTTTCTGCTTTCAATTTCAATTTACATTACATATGTACATAATAAAACAAAAATTTAAAATAAAAATAAAGAAAATGAAGAAAG
This sequence comes from Brachycybe producta, assembly GCA_036925085.1. Lineage (NCBI taxonomy): Eukaryota > Metazoa > Arthropoda > Diplopoda > Playtdesmida > Andrognathidae > Brachycybe > Brachycybe producta. Next base: position 29,855 of record JAUPFP010000074.1, read on the forward strand.
GTTCTAATTGAAATCTTACCAGTATTTCAATGTGACATTTACTTCGAAACACAATGGAATGTTTTAGAATGCAACATGCATACACGTATTTGTTTCAAGATTAATATACAGTGCAAAACCGCACGCCACAACATAGTAAAATACATTTTCATATGGGGTTTCCGAATTTGTTTGGCCGTATATCAAAACATTTTGGACTGTAATTTGAAACTAAGCTATAATTAAAAAAAGAACGTTATGGAAAAATGCCGTAGAAAAAGTGGCTGTGTAGTGAGGTATGCGTGTATTTAGCTTTTTTTTATAACAAAGTTTACACAAGTGGGATTTTTTAAGAGCCTAGATACAGCGTTTAGTTCAAAATTTCTCCGAATGTAGGCGCTACGATCGTTTTTGATTGAAAAACAGTTTTTTAACGTTTTTTCTCCAGGTTTCAAGTCACATAATAATTAATAAAAAAATAATTTCGCGTGTTAAGCATACAAAAAGAAAACATCGTGAAGCCAATACATTAATGTACATGCTAATTTTTATGTGATTGTTCTAAGTTATTTTTAAAGGGAGTTCTTCAAATGTTTGGGTGACGGTTTTTGGTCCTGTGGCCCTATGGGACTTAACATAAGAGTTCTATAACGATCGATTTTGAGCCTTGTTTAAAAATAGAAGGACATTTCAAAATTTCGAAAAAAGAATCATCGTGAAGGCAATAAACACGTGTAAGTACATGCTACTTTTTTGGTTGTTCTAAGTCATCTTAATGAGAGTTCTTCTAACGTTTGTGGGACGGTGTTTTGCTCCTATGGGACTTAACATAGAGTTAAAAAAACGATCGATTTTGAACCTTGTTTAAAAATAGAAGGACCTTTTCAAAATTTATAAAAATGAAACATCATGAAGCCAATACATGAAAGTATGTGTTAATTATTTTGTTATTGTTCAAAATCGTTTTTAACAAGAGTTTTTTCAAATGTTTGTAGGACAGTTTTTGATCCAATGGGATTTAACATGGGGTTAAAAAACGAACGATTTTGAACCTTGTTTAAAAATAGAAGTACATTTTCAAAAATTATATAAATCGATGGGGTGGGAAAAAAATAAATTACATAAAAACTTAACCTTTATAACAAGGGTCAAAATTATGTTTATAATTTATGATACTTTACTGTCACAATAAGAGGTAATGTTAAAATGGCCTGTCAATCATAACAAGATATATTATTATTCTATCGTTACTTGTCAAGCAAACTAACCCCTAAATTAACCTTTATAAAAGGGGTCACACGTGTGTTTACATTTAATGTAACTTTTGTCAACACCTGATGTCATGTTAGTGTTTCCTGTCAATCACAATACTTTCACTTGTCAATCATAAGGTTGACCAATTAAATGATTGAATAATCAACCCAAGTTGACCAATTGGGGACTAGAATAGACTGAAAATCTTCAATTTTAGTCAGTTCATTTTAGATTTTAGAGCAGAGTGTGACAGACTCTCAAGGAGAGTGTGAGGCTCTAAATGAGTGTTCGAGCAGAGTGTCTAGAGGAACAGAGTGTGGCTGAGAGTAGGTTATGGTTGAGACATAGACATTTAAAAAACCCAAACACAAATTATTATACTGGATTCCAATGGGAACCCAGCATATGCATTTGAATTTACATAAATTGTGGGTATATTTGCTAGTATTTGTCCCTTAGAATTTGAATTTGTACTTAAACATTTTGAAACATTTCTTTTTGTCCATAATATATTTTCTAACTTTGAATTGTACTTGCACACTTTGAAACATTAGTATTTGTCCCTTAGAATTTCTAACTTTGAATTTGTACTTAAACATTTTGAAACATTTCTTTTTGTCCCTCATTTTCTAACTTTGAATTGTACTTGCACACTTTGAAACATTACTATTTGTCCCTTATAATTTTCTAACTTTGAATTGTACTTGCACATTTTAAAACAATTCTTTTTGTCCCTATATATATTTTCTAACTTTTAATTTGTCTGAATAGTCTGAAACAGAGTTCTAATTTTGGTCCCTTACATATATTTTGACCTAAATAGGTTTGAACTTGTTTCTGAAACAGGAATATTTTGATAGAAATAAACAGTGCCAATTTAAAAACTTCAGTGTATCCAGTGAATTAAATTGGTTTGTTCAGTGATTAAAGTGCTACAGGGATCAACGCAACACAACCTCTAGCCGACTGGACAACAGCATCTCATCGAGAAGTAAGCTAGGAACAAAATCTTTATTCTAATTTTAATACAAGGCCCATAACTTCTGGGAAGAAAAAAGGACAATAAAAAACTATAACAGGGATAGTGGTTCCCCATATAGACAATTGTCTGGAACCGGAACCAAGCTGTACACTTTCACTTCTTCCCCTTTTACAAATTTCCAATTTTACATTCAGGGCTATAGAGTGGGAGTGAAAATAACAGATGAATGGCACCAGATACCCTGAAAGAAATTTCTTCTTCAGTAGTACATCCCAAAAAACTAAGACTTAATATGAGAAATTCTTTATAGTCATCCCTGGGCTGCTGCTGTTCTAGTTGTTCTAACAGAAAGCTTGAAATCTCTTCAGGATTATTTATTTTGTTTTTAATATTTTTATCCTCAATGCCACTTTTGTATTTTCTTTTGTCTTATCTTAGACCACCCAGCTTGAAATTTTTTAAAAATATCTGGTTGAGGGCCAGTGGTAGAGCCCATTTTGCAATCGAATACTGCCTTTAACAAGACTTCTAAAATGTGGTGACGACATGCCAGATATAAAAGATTTTTCCCAAATAGTTGCTTTAACAGAACACATGTATCTCTGATACGACCTGTGTTTACAGCAGTGGTATCAAAACACATCTCCTCAATATTGTCTACTGCCCCCACTCTTCTACTTCTGAGAATACAGCTTTTGCTTCAGTGATACCCATACTATTTTCAAGCTGAGGTACTATCAATTCTTCTTCCCCACAGCTAATGAGAACAGCTAGCCTATCTACACTTGCTCTATTCAAAATATGTGGAAGCAATTTTCCATCCCAGTGTAAAACAGCAGCCTCTAAATGAGAATTTTTAAATCTACTTTTAATTAGCTGTGCCCTTTCCTTTCGAAAATGTTGTCTACAAAGTCACACTACTCCTACTTATGGCTAAAATTTCTAAGTTTTCACCTAACGCCTCTGCAGAAGCTGATATAATTCGCACTGCATCCCTGTCCGAAATACTACATCTATCCAACAATAACGACAGCTTTTTGGTAATAATGTCTTTACTACCCCAAGAGTACTTCATCTTTTTTTGCACTTGGCTGTTCTTCCTTATGTGTATCAATGTATTCATCTTGTGTCAGCTCCTCGACGTCCTCGTCTACTGAGGAGCTGCTTAGAAGAATGTCTAAATTGTCTAAGTCTACTTCTTTGTCTCCTGAAAAATAAAAACCACAAAAATAACCTATTGGTATCTCCCCTCTATTAAAACGACAGTAATTAAGAAATAGCTCAAATACGTGTTGTTAAAGTACAGAAAAGGTCATCGAGGGTTGACTTGAAGGCTTCCACCTTTTCATTTTGAGCTGTACTTGAAGTTCTGCCAGCATTTTTTAGCAGTTTTCTCCACTGTTTGTAGAGTTTTTCAAGCTTTGCAATGCAATCTTTTAAGTGTCTGGTTGGAATCTTAGATTTCTCCCAGAAAATTACTACTTCTTGGACAGTAAGTTTTGAAGCTTCTTTGACACTCAGTTTGACTTGGCGCATATTATAAAACAAACTTTGAAACACTTGACAATTCGATGGTAACTTACTGCCAGTAATTTGATGAGATGTGTACCCGATCAATACATTTTTGTCTTTATGCCTTGAACTCATGCTAGCTGTTTCTTTGGAAGACAAAGGTTATGAATCCATTTTCACTCAAAGTTAAGATTGGAAACACGTTACTCCAATGTTCCTCACTTGATATTCACAAAATGATTGAGCTACCTGAAGTTCACCACGCAACAAAGAAAGTAAGGCCTCAAGTCACCTCCAACATACCATTCATTTGGAAATGTGGAACACGACCGGCCCTTAAAATTGCCTAATATCTTCAAATCTATGATCCGTACCTAAAACATGGTTGAGTTGATGTTTGTGGGCAATAACATTGTCAATAAAATGAGACCATGATCAGGTCTCTAGGACAAATAAGTTTTCATTTTATAAGAGAATAACCGAGATTTTTTAACAAAAACTACCTAAAATCGTAACTTCAAGGTCTATGAGGCACGAGTTAACGTTATCCAATTAACCTGAAACTTTGGGAACCTCATTTTCTTACCAAATCACAACTTTGGGAGGGTCCCCCATAAAAATACTGAACATTGTTTTTTTGCGACCCACCATATTGCACATGTATGCAAATTTGTGTATGTGTACAAACTTGTACACACATGTATGAATGTGCACATGTGTATGCACATGTATACACATGCACGCATGTGGATGCACATCACACATGTGTACACACATCTCCATATTGCAGATAAACACATATGCATGTATACTCACATATATTAGTTACATGCGACTGTGATGTATATGCATGTGTTATTTGCAATATGGATATTGGATAAATATGATTGAAGAGTAAGGAATTTTGCATATTGCCTAAAGTTAGGGATTTTGCCCATTGCCTGAAGTTACAAAATTCTGCACATTGCCTGAAGTTAGAAATTCTGCACATTGCCTGAAGTTAGAAATTCTGCACATTGCCTGAAGTTAGAAATTCTGCACATTGCCTAACATTTTAGCATGCCATTGTGCACTTCCTAGTGGCCCAAGGCAATCTTCACAAAGACTGAATGTTTTTGCAGTTTTAGTTGATTATTCAGTTTGCCTAGTTGTTTGGTGAATTTGCATATTGCCTATTTAATTTAAGCATTATGCACAGTATCTAAAAGAGTAGCTATTCTGCACATTGTCTAGTGTTTTAGACTTTATGCAGATTGTCTTTTTGTTTTAATAATTCTGCAAATTGCCTAAAATGTGTTGAATCTTGCAAAATCACTTGCAATTTGGTGGTTTGCAGTTTGCCTAGGTAATCTGCAGATTGACTGATTTTGCACATTAACAGTACACATTGACAGTAACATATATACAAAACATTTTATATAATATCCTTGATCTGTGTGTGTGTGTGTGTGTGTGAGGGAACTAACGATGTGTTGGAATTTATATAAATTTAAATAAATGAACTGCTTTTTTTCTCAAGGTCAACTATATGTTGAACTCTTCCCATCCAAGAACCCCATGATATTAAAGTAGAAAGGAGAAACAATTGGAAAGTGTAGAGGAGGGAAGAGAGAGATAAACGTGGAGGGGGAAAGTGGGAGGGGGTGACTGAAATTATAATGAAAGGAGTAAAAAAAAGGAACAAATGACGTGCATGTGCACAATTGCCTGTGAATTTTGCTCCAGTCATTTATGACGAGTTACCCCACTAGTAAGTAAAATAAACACTGAATTTGAATTTCCAAATTATTTCAATTGAAAAAACATTAAAATGACAAAAAAAATAATTCAATTACCCCTACCCCCTTCTGTTTTAAACTTTGACTTATCCTACCTAAACTGACCTTGTGTGCCTACATTTAGGGAATTTCCTTATGCTAGGTTTATTTAAAATTATTTTTTTTGCCATCTGCTGTTTTTTGTACAAGTTTACCAGTGCCACAGCCTCTTAAATAAGAAACCAATAAGGTACATTTTTCACTTATGTATTAGTTCAATCCAAAAAGGATTAATATAACATGTCATTTTATTTTGTATCCAAAATCTACTATTATATATATAATATCCCAGGTCTGTGTGGGTATCTATCTATCTGTGAAGTAACACTGTACAACCATTGAAGCACATCGGAATTTATATAAATTTAAATAAATGAAGAAATGAACAGCTTTTTTTCTCAAGGTCAACTATATGTTGCACCCTTCCCATCCAAGAACCCCATGATATTAAAGTGGAGAGGGGAAACGGTTTGGAAAGTGTAGAGGGGAAGAGAGAGAGAAATGTGGAGAGGAAAAAGTGGGAGGGGGTGACTGAAATTGAAATGAAAGGAGTAAAAAAAGGAAAAAAAACGACACGCATGCACACAATTGCCTGTAATTTTGCTCCCGTCAATTATGACGGGTTACCCCACTAGTATTTAATATTGTATAATCAGAAAAGCATATTAATTCCAATAAAATTCATAATTACTAGAAAAGTCAAGTTGATTCTTTAATTTTTATATTCATTGATCTCATGAACCTTGATAAAAGACAGTTGGTCCTTCTCAACAATAAAGTTTTTAAACATAGAGTATGCCCAACAGTCTTTGCACTGCTGGATTGTTGGGGGCTTGTTGACATACACTCGCTCCTTGATGTAATCCAAAAATAATAGGTGCCGTCAAATAAGGCAAATGTGATTTATGTATTTTAGGTGAAATTATTCGTTCCCAAAAAATAGTTGATATTTGAACACGTTATGTTATTAATTAGGATCTTAAATTACAAATGTGTAGCTATTATATTATTTGAAATTCATATCCAGAAACAAGCCACATATTACATGTACTATAAAAATGAAAGATTCGTGCACCAGTTCTTAAGAACACTGGCACCCAATGCGAGAATACTCTTGGCAAAACTTGCAGTGATTTCTTGCACACTGACTTGTCGAAAACTCAGGTTCTCTTTTTTTCAAAAAAGTCTTACACAAACTTGTATGACGGGGATGGATAAACACGAATCAGGCATTGGTGTATTTAAGGTCACACTTAACCAGACAAATCCACAATCAGTGCACAAATAATGATTAAAATTATATATATAATATCCCAGGTCTGTGTCTCTGTGCGAGTGCCTTTCTATCTATCGTTCTTCTTTCTGGGATAACGCTGTACAACCATTGAAGCATGTCGGAATTTATATAAATTTGAATAAATGAATGGCATTTTTTCTCAAGGTCAACTATATGTTGCACCCTTCCCATCCAAGAACACCATGCTATTAAATTGGACAGGGGGGGGGAAAGGTTGGAAAGAGTAGGGTGGGGGAGAGAGAGAAACGTGGAGGGAGGAAAAAAGGGGGAGGGGTGACTGAAATTGAAATGAAAGGAGTTAAAAAGGAACAAACGACGCACATGCGCACAATTGCCTGTGAATTTTGCTACCGTCATTTATGACGGGTTAGCCCACTAGTATTTATAAAAAATTCCTAAATTAATACATGTGATACTCTATGGGGTCTCTCAGGGTCACTCTTCAAACGAAAATCTGCTTTTTACAATTCAACCTCATAGTACAGAAAATTCACCAAAGTACACATACAGTGCCATCATTTAAACATAGTGTGTAATGATTACATGACTTCCAGTATAACTTGTAATGCACAATTAATTTTCATTCAATTTCAAATTATTTTGCAAGTTAATACATTATACTGCTCTTTTAGAAGGTCTAGCAATTTTTCCTTTGCTGTCTTTTCTGCAATTCTTGCTTTAATAAGTTCATGTTTTAGCTGCTCAGCCTCTTTTGCTCTAGAATAATATACATAATAACGTATTAGAATGTAATAAATAAAGGAATTGGTAATGATGCTTAAAATAGCTAAATTTAACATTTGAA
>JAUPFP010000074.1:42500-57500 GCA_036925085.1 Brachycybe producta
TGAGGCAGGCTATGCTTCACCGCTTTGGGACGAAGAATCAGGCTCAGGCCTGTTTTGACCGTTTCGAGGCCATGAAGCAAGGGCCTGCGGAATCACTCCAGGCGTTCTACTGGCGCTTTATTGAGCTAGCAGAACGAGTTTCTCCTGGTGAGGATGAGTCTTGTCGACTCCTCCGGTACAAGAAGAAACTGCAGCCGGAGATTCTCAGACCTCTCTGGGGATCGAAAGCTGAGACGGTCAGGGACTTTACCACCGAGGCAATGTTGGTCGAGGCCGACATGCTTACGGCGGGAGCGTTACCTGCCCGTACCTTGACGGTACCAGGGACCCAGGCTGCGGCTAAGGTCTCTGGTGCTGTGGCAAAGCCCAAGAGCTCTGCTACGTCTACTTCTACCTCTTCGGGTGTGAAGGCAGCGGCACCGTCCAAATCGGACGGAGCTACCGCCAAGACCGGAGGGCAGAAGGGAAGAAAGACGAAGCGGCAGAGCCAGGGTGGAAATAAGACCACAGCAGCCCCGTCAAGTTCCAGCCAAACGGCTGGCGGTGGAGGTCCTACTCGTAGGCAACCAGGTCCATGCTTTCGGTGTAACCAGATGGGTCACCTTAGGAAGGACTGTCCGAGGGCAGTTGCCCAAGGACAGGTTGCTCGAGTACCACCGGGCGAAAGCCCGGTGGTGCAGTACCTGCCGGGTCTAGCACCCGTGGTACTGCAGGGCCGGGAGTATCTGTCCACCGTCATTGATGGACAGATGTTCTATCTACCTGTCGCCAGAAACGAGGGCCCGCCCTCGTTAAACCGGCGCCGGTCCCTGCAGAACTGAGCTGCAGTCGGCCGGTATTGCTTGAAAACTCAGGTGTCCGGCAAAGCCGGCGAAGTAAAGAAGGAGCGTACCTTCGGGCAGTCTCCAGATATGTGGGTATCCTGCATGACGCAGGGGTGCCTCTGGCTAGGTCTGCGGACCCAGAAATTACCCAGTGGGTATTTCAGGAGCCAAGCCCCACACTGGAAGCTGCGCTTGCCCGGCTGGAGAGCTGGGTGGCACCTTTCTTCCCTGATGAGGAGGAGGAAGGTCCGAATGGTACGGGCATTACGAGGGCTTCGAGTGTTGGTGCGCCCATGCTGTCGCCCAGGCCTGGTGGGTCTCCTGGAGTGGAGACTGGAAGCCAGGCCCCTGAGCATCCGGTACGACTGTCCCCTGGGGACGGAAGGACGGATGAGGCTCAGAGAAGTAATGTCGGGCAACGACGGTTGCCCATTCCGGAATTACAAAGCCGTGCTTACTTGCGTGGGGCACCGCGTGTTCTGGTGTCGATGGATGGTCGGCTGGTTGAGTCGATCGTCGACACCGGTGCCGAAGTATCGGTAATGAGCATGTCGGTGGCACGGGAGATGGAGTTACCGGTGCAGGAGGTTAGCCTCCCCTCATTCCTGACGGGCATGAGCGGGTACTCCATCCAGATAGAAGGAGTCATGTACGTGGACATGTCAATCCACGGACGGTCCATACATACCCATCTTCTCCTCATTGAGGGTGAAGGGGAAGCCGTAATAGGTGTTGACCTGGCTTCCCAGTTTGGGTTAATGTTGGACGTCGTGAGCCGGAAAGTTTATTTCCGGGAAGACATCTGGAATGCACATCCAGATGCTCTTCATGCCACACTGGCCGTCCAGGCTGCGCAGGGTACTTCGGTACAACTTCCGAGCTCCGTATTGGAGGCGTTGGCGAGGCTTCACAATTCTGTGGAGCCGGTGCTACTCCCTCCTTTCGGGTTCCCGGAAGGTATGCCTGCGGAGCCTGAAAAGGTGGATGGGTGGGTTGACATTGTGTCACCCACGCTTGCCGAGACCAGTTCTCCAATTAGGAGTGGGGAAGTTTGTTCCCTGCGACTGTTGCAGAATGTATGGTTATCAGCTCATGAGCGGAAGGTAGTTTCCGTGAGCTTGATAGAGCATGCTGGCCCTGGACAGCTGCTTCTTGTTGAGCCCCATCGTAAAGCCTTAGGTGGCCGTGGTCTGTTGGCAGTGGCAGGTATTGCCGAAGCCACAGAAGAAGGCTCTTACGACATTTGGCTTGAGAACGTCGCCGACGTACCCATTGCCCTGGAAACAGGGGAGGGTGTGGCGACAGCTCAAGCTGTGGAGGCAGCCCTAGTGGTGGGACTGGACGTTCCATCTAAGTTGAGAGGGGGAGACCCCACTCATGGAGATGGTCGACCAGGGGGGCTTCCGCCTAAGTTGAGAGGGGCAACCAAGAAAGGTCGCCGGATCCTCAATGCGGAAGTTAAACCCACTCTCGAAGAGTGCCTTAAAATTGGACCTAGTCTGAAGCCTGAGGAGGCGGCACAGCTTCGGGAGTTCCTGCTGGAACGCCGTGATCATTTTGCGTTCGATTATAAAGAGCTGGTGGAAACCCCGCTCGTCGAGCACACTATTGATACCGGTGGGTTACCTCCTGTGCGTGAAGAATTGCGAAGAATCGTGCAATCGAGAGAGGAGGTAGCGAAGATGTTGGATGCAGGGGTAATCCAACCTTCGCATAGTCCTTACGCAAGCCCTATCTTGCTTGTTCGCAAGAAGGATGGTGGCTTCCGTTTTTGTGTGGACTATCGGCGACTGAATGCCCAAACTAAGGCGGATCAGTACCCGTTACCTCGCATCGATGATGCCCTCGATTCACTTGCTGGAGCGAAGTATTTCGCAACTCTAGACCTTGCTAGTGGTTACTGGCAGGTCAGGATGGCGGAGCAAGACATTGAGAAGACAGCATTCATTTGCTCTCAAGGTCTTTTTGAGTTCCGAAAAATGCCTTTCGGACTCTGCAATGCTCCTGCCACTATGCAAAGAGCGTTAGATCTCTTGTTGGCGGGACACAAGTGGGAGAGCTGCTTGGTGTACCTGGACGATATTATCGTCTTTGGGAGCACCTTTGAGCAGTTTCTCGAACGCTTGAGTACTGTCCTGAGACTGTTACGAGGGGCGGAGCTGAAACTCCAGCCGAAGAAATGTTTCTTCGGTTTTGACAAAGTCAAATATCTCGGTCACATTGTGAGTGCCGAGGGAGTTGCTCCGGACCCGGGACTCGTAAGAGCAGTCGAGGAGTTCGATGTCCCTACAACGGTGACCGCCGTCCGAAGTTTTCTTGGACTGGCCGGCTACTACCGTAGGTTCATTAAGGACTTCGCCAAGATCGCAAGACCACTGCATGATCTGACCAGGAAGGATGTGTCCTTTGACTGGTCGGAACAGTGTGGTCTAGCTTTCGAACGGTTAAAGGCATTTTTAACCGAAGCACCGGTGCTCACCATGTACGATCCACGTGGTGAGGTGTTAATTCACACCGATGCTAGTGGGTACGGTCTAGGTGTCGTAGTATACCAGAAGCTACCTGAGGACAAGGCTCCTCGGGTTCTGGCCTACGCTAGCCGTCTCATGAAGGGACCGGAAACACGGTATAGTGTCACCGAGCAGGAATGCTTGGCGATCATGTTTGCCGTGGGTAAATTCCGACCTTACATCTTTAACCGGGACTTTGTGATCGTAACAGATCACCATGTGCTCTGTCATTTGCAGACTGCCAAAAACCTGCAAGGCAGGTTGGGGCGTTGGCAAATGCAGTTGCAGGAGTACCGGTATAAGATTCAGTTCAAGAAGGGGAAACTTCACGAGGATGCTGACTGTTTGAGTCGGTATCCGTTGAATGAAGTTGTTGATCCTTCTTTGCCTGAACACGTCGAGGCCGACGTGGGTGAGGTGATTTACCGGATCCGGTCTGAGGTGGATTGGGTAATGGAGCAGGCCAACGACAGTTGGTGCTCCAAGGTGAAGCGTGAGCTCTCCACCAACCCCGACTCGAACTTAAGGTTCAAGTTCGTGGTGGCAGACAAGTTGTTGTATGCCATCAAATCCATTCAGGATCGCACTAGAACTGTGTTGGTTGTGCCGAGGTCGTGTCAAGCCTTCTGCTTGCGGAAGTTGCACGATAGCTCCGAAGCTGGTCACTTCGGAGTGTACAAGACCTACCAACGTATGCGTACTCGTTTCTACTGGTTAGGTATGAAACGTGACACGGTGGAGTATGTTAAGTCATGCTTAGTGTGTCAGAGAGTACGACAGTTCGCAAGAGCTCAAGGATTCTTGCAACCCATAGTTCCTGAGTACCCGGTTCATGCCTGGGGAATGGACTTCGTTGGGCCTTTTCCCGCGTCCGTGGGTGGAGTCACCTATGTTTTGATCATGGTGGATTACTTCACCCGGTACGGCGTGGCAAAGGCAGTACGAAGGGCTACGGCCGCTTGTGTTGTCAAGTTCCTGAAAGATGAGATCTTGTCGGTGTATGGCACTCCGACTACTCTCATCTCGGATCGTGGATCCCAGTTCTGTACCAGGATTTTGCGAAAGTTCCGGGAGCGTACCATCCGCAGGCTAATGGGCTTACGGAGCGTACGAACAAGACCGTGATGGAAACCATCAAGCGTTACCTTGATCCCCTCAAGGAGCAACGTGATTGGTGGGAGAAATTGCGGCCCGCCGTGTGGGCCTACAACACTGCGGTGCAGGAGAGCACGGAAGTGTCTCCGTACCAATTGTTGTTTGGTCGTGAGCCTAGGTTGGGGATTGACAATCTCCTTCCTAACGGTCCGGTCCGTGACTTGCCCGACCAGCAAGCCGTGGAGGAGCGTGCTCGTCAAAATTTGGCGGCCGCTCAAAGAAGACAGAAGAGTCGGTATGACGCCGGCCGGGTGGAGCCACCCCGATACCAGCCTGGTAATAAGGTCTGGATAAGGGATATGGCTGGGAAACTCGGTCAAGCCAAGAAGTGGAATTTCGCTTACAAGGCTGAACTGGGTACGGTGGTCCGGCAAGTTTCCGACCTGGTCTACGAGATAGAGTTCGTAGATGGGTATGGTCGGAAGGTGCGGGACCGGTTTCATGTGGATAATTTGAAGCCGTACGTTCCCACATGTGGAGTTCGTGAGGAAGATGGCCTAGGTGGCTCTGAAACCTCATCGAACTCTGAAAGGTCCAGTGATGCTGAGTCTGGGTCAGCTGGAAGTGAGAGGAGGGATGATGTCTCTCCAGGACCTTCTGGCCAGCCTAGCTTGGTGGTGGAGTCAACTGACTCTGAGGCAGAGGAAGCACCTCGGCCCCGGTATTACCTCCGTCCGAGGAAACCCAGGGCTTTTGAGGTTCTGCAAGCTTCCTCTGAAGCTCCAATAGGCACCAGGGTGGTGCAGGGACTTTGGAAGTCCCTGTCCTGGTGGGAGAGAGCAGGTCATTCTCTGTTGTGGGATGAGGACCTGAATTGGGGAAATAAAGATTGGGAGCGCAGTGACCCCTGGACTGGGCGCCGCCTGTCTGTCACGGACAGATGGCGGTTGTTCAGGGGGAGCTGGGTGGAGAAATCCACAATTCCCAGCTGCAAACTCGAAGAGGAGTCTGCAGCAGTGATTTCCCCTAAAGATCTCTCTCCTGAGTCTTTCCATAAAGATTCCTGCCGTGTATCTGCGCCTATTGTGGCAGACGACGGTAGAATCTCTATGGTAACAGCAATGGAAGCGGCTAATGATGTTTTAGCCGCCAAGCCGCCGCTGTTAGCCGTCTCTCCGGTGAAATTAGCGGCTAAACGCCATCTTGTTTTGAAATTAAAACAGAGACGGACGTTTGCCGCTAAAATTATAAAAAAACGTTTATTTCACCGAAGAAAAAGCAAAGATTCAGGACTATTGGATGCTACGAAAAATAATGTAAGTCCCCAAAGGGGAATTTCCTTTTCCTGCCCTTTGGCAGTATTCTTTTATTGCTTTTGGGTGTGTCAAGCGGTCATTGACCGCTTGAACACGTGGTTTTGGTGGAGGCGTCACCGTGACAATTTTGACGGTGATGCTACCGCTGATGGGGCCGTGCATAACACGGTGTTTTACCGTCAGAACAACGTGGGACTTGGTGAGGACCAAGTTCTACGGAGTTTGGACGGTGAAAAGGTGTTTTTGCACGGTTCTGTCCGTGAAACCACCGTGGAGAATGGTTTCGACCGTGATCCACGGTGTTCTAACGGACGGAAAGTGGTTTTGCACGGTAGTTGTCCGTGTAAACCACGCCCCAAGCGACCTGAATTATCGGTGCCAGGTTTGGACGGTCCAAACACCTGTTTGGCCGATTCCGACCGTGCGAGTCCCGTGAAGGACGGTTTTTTACCGTGGATCACGGGATATGCACGGTGGAAATGGGATTTCCTACGGTGATTTACCGTGGAAATCACCGCCCAATTTACCGAACGTAAAATTACGGGATTTGGACCGACCAAAAATGTTTTTGGCCGGTTCCGACCGTGCAATTACCGTTGGGGACGGCTTTGGCCGTGTACCACGGTGCCTGCCCGGCCGGAAAACATTTTTTCGCGGTTTTGGTCTGTGGAAAATGTTTCCTACCGTAGTAGGTCAAATACTTACGATGTTTTTTGATCTCTTTCAGGTAGCCACGGCGGAGAAGGACGAAACTGGCGGGGGTGGTACTTCATCGTCCTATTCCGTCATGTTTTCCGGCATGTCGGCCGGTGCTTCGCGCGCGGTTCATCCACGGTAGGATTCATCGTGAATCTACCGTGGATTCCTCGTCTTGTTCGGCGGTCTTCGTCCGTCGACTTGCGGCGTGGAGGATCCTCCGATCGGCGCTACCCGTGACACGGACGGGTGCAAGAGGAGGGCTGGCCAGCGCTTCGACCCGTCCCAAGGAGGGTCAACGGCGGTAAGTTAGGGAAATTTGCCGTAGGTCATTGTAGCGACCAAGTCGGGTCGTTACAATATACATACATACATACATATATATATGTACATACATACATACATATATATATGTACATACATACATACATATATATATATACATATACATATATATATATATATATATACATACACATATATATATATACATACATATATATATATATATATATATATATATATATACATACAGATATGTACATACATACATATATATATACATACATATATGTACATACATATATATATACATACATATATGTACATACATATATATATGTACATACATATATATATATATACATACATATATATATATATATGTACATACATATATATATATATATATATATATATACATATATACATACATATATATATATATATATATATACATACATATATATATATGTACATACATATATATATATATATATATATACATATATACATACATATATATGTACATACATATATATATATATATATACATATATACATACATATATATATACATACATATATACATACATATATATATACATACATATATATATACACATACATATATACATACATGTATATATACATATATACATACATGTATATATACATACATATATATATACATACATATATATATACATACATATATATATACATACATATATATATATATATATATATATATATATATATATATATATATACATATATACATATATTTATACATATATTTATACATATATATATACATATATTTATACATATATATATACACATATATATATACATATTGAGACGTTTGGGCCCGCCGCTTATTTTCGCTTTTTAGCGTTTTCATTTTGTTGGGGTTAACGCCACCCTGTACTTTGTTTAGCTTCTGGGCCACTCGGTACTTGTGGTACCAAGTGACCCAGATGTCATATCTGTTGATCTTGACCTTTTCGTTCCCCCTCAATTTTTCTTCCACACGAATAAATTTTATTCGTTTTTAATTTGATTTTGTTTTCGTTTCTCCTGTTATCACCTATGTGTGATAACAGGGGATGAATCATGGTTTTGGACAAATGGATCAATCTTTTGATTGGTCCATTTGGTCCAAAATAGTGTTTTAACCAATTGTTGAATATGGCCCTGAGAATCCGACTTTGGGATTCTCAGGGTATATAAAGAGTTACATTTTGAATGTCAAAAAACGCTTCTTTTTAAACTTCTGATTATATACCGAACCTATGGCCGATTTTGGCCCGGTTCTCTTCTTTTATTTTATTTTTCTCAAAGTTATATTTTTATGTGTGTGCAAAACCAGTTCGCCAATTTTATGTTTATCTACAGAATAAACAGATCTTTTATATTCAACTCAATCTGTGGTGTTAATTATTCGATATTGGAATCCGCGATTGTGAATTCGTCATTTTGCAGGTCTTCACCTATTTTGGATACATCAAGAAGGTCCCAACAGGTGCAAACCTGCAACGCACAAGTGAGTATATTTTTACACGATTCTTAGGGCAGATTTACGGACGAAAGTCCGAGAGATACAGAGATTAAAGATCCTCAAGACTGTGAAGTCTTTTGCCAGAGACTAGTGAGGACATAAAATAGACGTTATATTGGTCTAGTCCTCCCGGGCCAGTAGAATTAGTGGCCTAGCCAACCACTATCAATACGAGTGCAAACTCGCTCGTATTAAACTAAAAGAGCAGATTCTACTAGTGGAAAAAGGTCCGTCACAATATATGGTGGAGGTGCGGGGTAGTTTATAAAACTTGCTACCTCGTTTTGCCCTAAGAAACGTGTTGAAAAACACGAGAACTATCGTAATTCGATTGTGCAAACAATTTTGAAACCAAACAAAATTTTTCGAAACATTTTTACGTTTTTATTGACACAAATTACGATACATAATGATGAATACCAACGGAATAACCGCAAGGTTCTCCCAGCAACTCCAATACAGACGCCGACGTGAACAGCTCGTAAAGGAACGAGCGAAAGCTCGGGAAACACGCCGTGTTGCCCGAGAAACACGGAAGCAGGAGAAGGAGGACAAGCTGAGGGCCCTTGCGTCGGAGAAGCGACTCCAGGAAGAAGAACAGCGTGCTGAAGACGAGGAACGACAAGCCGACACCCGACTCAAGACTGAAGCATCTTCTGAGGCCTCTCGACGAAGCAACGAACAGAAGATGGTCGACCGGTTTGCCGAACTGATGAAAGACGCTACTCCTGAAAGTCGGGAAGAATTGGTAAGACGGTTATGTGGAGAATCGACTCCACGCCGCTTTGAACACACACATGAGAGAAATCTCAGAAACAGAAGCAAATCACCAACAGAATCCGGGCGCAAGCTCAGGCCTGAAGCTCCTGAATGGACTCCAAACCTGGGACCTACGCCGTATTCTGAAAAGAATTCGCTACATCCACTCCAGGGTTTTCCGAAGTATACTGGATCTGAAAACATACTTCTATATATCGAAGAGTTCGAAGATATTGCGATTGCGCACCAGTGGAACTCCCTGCAGCGATGCAGCCACTTTACTGGTCTCC
The DNA here is from genome assembly GCA_036925085.1 of Brachycybe producta. NCBI lineage: Eukaryota > Metazoa > Arthropoda > Diplopoda > Playtdesmida > Andrognathidae > Brachycybe > Brachycybe producta. Next base: position 51,834 of record JAUPFP010000074.1, read on the forward strand.
TTCGAAAACGAGCGATCAAATGGCTTGCTCGTTTCCGCTTGGAATATGGCGAGATAAATTGGATCATGATGAGAAATGGAATAATTAATGAATTCCTATTGCCAGACCAGAAAGTAAGGATGAAAAACGAGCTGTCCGCAAGGACTCAGAAGGACAACGAAACCTTCAAAGTCTATGCGGAAGAGTATGCAGAGATGTATCGAAGGATACATCCCAATGATGACGACTCTTTGTTGATCTCAAGCCTGAGGAAGAGCCTGCTACCATCTCTCAAACAGTATCTATTTGGGGCACCTAAAGACAATTTATATGACTTTGTTAAATTTGCATCCCAAACATAAGGAGAACTAATAGAGGAGAAGATGCTAGTGTACAGGACGTCTACTGGTAACCAACCGGCCCAGCAGCAGAAGCCTCAGCAGCAGAAGCAACAACAGCAGCAACAACAAAGGAAGCAGACGTGGACTCCTAAGAATCCGGCCACGTCTGAAAAGACGCAGGATTCACAACCCAATCGAGATGGTGGATCGAGACCCCAGCAGAGAAGGAAGTCTACTGGGCCACTCATCTGTTATCAATGTCAGGAGCCTGGACATCGAGCGTTCCAGTGCCCCAACGAACCGAAACCGAAGAAGGAGGAGAACAAGACGACTCCACCAACTCCAGTTAGTAGAGTTGATGAACCGTCGGAAACGACGGCGCCGAAAGTTATCCGCGCCGACGAAATCCATGTTCTACCCAATGGAATGAAGATGGTGCCTGTCCTAATAAATAATCGAACGCATTATTTCCATTTTGACAACCATCTGACAACTTTAAACTACTAAGGGCGCCACTCACACCCAAAGTAGTGACGCCCGAAAAAGAAGATGTCAACGAGAGCCCGAAAGAAGAGGAGTCAACGAAACCTGCAAAGGTTGACGTCACGGTCCGACAGGACCAGATAACGAGAGGATCTATTGGTTTGGCTGCGGTCAACCATGCTGGGATGCCTCCAGGTCTGGGTAGCCTGTGCCAAAACGACAACAGAGAAGAGGAATCAACGACTCCTAAGCAGAGCTGTGCTGCGGTGCAGCTAGAGGACTCTCCACGACATAAAGCAGACTTTGGAGATGGGATCCACATCCGTACCATTCACGAAAATGGGAGCCGGCGGAACCCACTGCAAAGTGGGGCCTCTACGTCGTTTGTGAAGACGAACGACGCCAAGATGTCCAATCGAGCAGAACAGATAGTAGTCTCAAAAGGAGCTACTTCTGTTAACAATCAAGCAGAACAGTGTGTGGCGAAAAAGAAGGTAACCACACCTGTTAAGACTAAAGAAGAGCAAGTAGTTGTCTCAAAAGGAGCTACTCTTGCTAAAAATCAAGCAGAACAGGTAGTAGTCTCAAAAGGAGCCACTCCTGTTAAAACCAAAGCAGAACATGGAGTGGCGAAAAAGAAAGTAGCCACACCTGTTAATTCAGCTGCAGAGTCTAGTCTTCTCTGTCGGTTGAAAAACCAGTGTTGTTCGAAGACAATACAAGATGTTTGGACCAAGTTGACTGAGACAGTCACGCCTCGTGAACTTCAAGTCTAACAACAAGATGAGCAGACGGCTCCCAAAGTTCGTGTGAACTTCGGAGGTCGTGAGTTAGTGATGACTACCGACAGTGGTGCCGAAGCTTCTGTCATAAGTGAGTCACTAGTCAAAGAGATGAAGTTGGTAATGGATCCGCTACCTTTTCCGCCGAATTTGACTGGCGCCGGAGGAAATCCATTAAACATCATGGGACAAGTCATCGTGCCGATTCGAGTCGCCGAAAAACTTGTCAGAGGAAAGCTGATTGTCATCAAAGGACGACGTGAGGCTTTGCTGGGAAACGATCTCGGTAAAGACCTCAACCTTTGCCTTGACATGAACAAAAAGAAAGTTTACTTTGGAGAGGAACTGTTGCCGGACACTCTCCAAAAGAACCAAAAAGCAGAAGATTTTATTGAAAATCTTAAGAATAAAGAAGAGGAAGATCTGCAAGAGAAACTCCTGAATAAGGGGCCAGCTAAGCTACGTCTGGTCCAGAATCTCGTGCTGGATCCGAAAAAAGTTGCAATCGTCGAGGTCAATGCTCCTGATGATCTACAAGAAGGTAGTCTTCAATTCATCGACTCGTGCGAAAGCACGTTCCAGCAGAGAGGAGTCAAAGTTTCTCCTGGGATCGTTGAAGGAAGAGGAAAGTCTATCCTTCAAATTCAAATCTTCAATCCGTCTGGAGAGGTTATTCACCTCGGAGCCAGAGAGACGATCGCAGAGATCGAGGACGCCACTACAGCTCTTGACGTGCCTGTGGGCCCCTCGATTTATAAAATTGAAGCACAGAGTGACGAAGTGACAGTGCAAGACTATGTCAAATTTCAAGACAGTCTGAATGTCAATCCGAATCGTTCAAGAGAAGAACAAATGGCGATTCGGAAACTTCTCGGAGAATTTAGAGACATCTTTGCCTTCAAGACCTCCGACTTGAAAAAGACAAATTTGGCAAAATACGTGATTGACACGGGTGAAAACCCGCCGGTGCGAGAACCGCTCCGGCGTACTTCACCTGCTCAGAGAGATCATCAAGTCGACACTACGTGATATGTTGGACGCCGGCATTGTAAGCCCATCCAAGAGTCCGTACGCAAGTCCGGTGGTGATTGTCAAGAAGAAGAATGGTCAGCATCGATTTTGCGTTGATTATCGCAAGCTAAATGCTCAAACCAAATCCGACCAATATCCGTTACCACGGATAGATGACGCTTTCGACTCTCTGTCTGGAGCCACGATCTTTGCAACCTTGGATTTAATATCAGGTTATTGGCAATTTCCAGTGGAAGAAAGAGATCGAGAAAAAACGGCTTTCGTATGCACAAATGGCCTCTACGAATTTAATAGAATGCCGTTTGGTTTGATGAACGCACCTGCAACGATGCAGCGTGCTTTGGATTTGTTACTGGCAGGCCACAAATGGGAGACCTGCCTGGTTTATTTAGATGACATTGTCATCTTTGCGAAGAACTTCGAAGAGTTCATGAAAAGATTGAGAGATATCTTGGTGCTCATCCGGAACGCCAATTTAAGTCTTCAACCCAGCAAATGTTTCTTCGGAGAAGACGAGATCAACTACCTTGGACACAAGATTAGTGCCCTTGGTATTCGACCTGATGAAGAGAAAGTGCGGACGATTCAAGGATTTCCTGCACCGAAAAACGTGACTGACGTCAGAAGCTTCCTTGGAATGACCGGCTACTACAACCGTTTCATTGAGAACTACTCCAAGATCGCCAAACCAATGCAAGCCCTAGTCAAGAAGGACCTGGACTTCAAATGGGATGACGACTGCGAGGTCGCTTTTGATGGTCTGAAGAAGGCTCTTTGCTCCGCTCCGATTCTAACTTTGTATAATCCGGAGGCAGAAATTGCCTTGCACACTGATGCTTGTGATTACCAGATTGGTGTCATAATTTATCAGTATGCGAAAAACGAAAGGAAACCTGGAGTCCTAGGTTACTACAGCCGAAAACTCCAAGGAGCAGAACGAACCTACGGAACGACTGAAAAAGAATGTCTTGCAATCGTTTATGGCATAGAAAAAGCCAGACCGTATGTTTTCAACCGGAAATTCAAGATATTTACCGATCATAAGGCCCTGTGTTATTTAAGAACAGCACAGAATTTGGATGGCCGATTGGGTAAATGGCAGATGAAACTACAGCCATATGATTATGAGGTAGTTTACAAGAAGGGTAAAACGCATGTGGACGCCGATTGTGTCTCACGTTACGAGAGCAACGTTCCTGTTAACTGGAAGCAGAAAAATGGAGAGATGGAAGCTCTCGAAGATCTTCACATCTTTACTGTCTACAACGATTTCCAGTGGGAACGGGAGCAATCCCTTGATGAAGAACTTCTCCTCATCAAAGAGTCACTCCAGCAAGATCGACTGCATCCCTATCACAAGAAATTTGTGATAGTGGATGGCGTTTTATACCACATGAAGTATGAAGACACCGTGCCAGTACTAACGTGTACTGTGCCCCGACAATTGAGGATTGGGATTCTCGAGATGCTCCATGATGTGCCTGAGGCCGGACATTTCGGATTCATCAAAACGATGAAGAGAATCCAGAAGAGATTCTACTGGAAAACAATGAAAGCAGATGTCGCCGACTATGTCAGGTCGTGCCACATCTGTCAAAGAACTAAACTGTCGCACCAAAAAGTACCTGGATTGTTACAACCAATCATTGTGGGAAAGCCGACAGAGTGTTGGGGGATGGATTATGTTGGTCCTCTTCCGAAGTCAATCGGAGGAGTTCAACATATTTTGATTGCAGTGGACTACGCGACGAAGTATTGCATCGCCAAAGCAGTGGCAAGAGCAACCGCTCAGGCAGCAATTGCCTTCGTCAAGGATAAAATTGTAAACGAATTTGGCGTTCCTCAAAAGATCATCACTGATCGAGGACCCCAATTTTTGAGTAATGAGACTCAAGCGTTTTTCAAGACCTACGCAATCCAGCATGCTGCCACGACCGCCTATCATCCACAAGCTGATGGGTTGGCCGAACGAATGAATCATACAGTCATGGAAGTGGTGAAACGTCACTTGGATGTCCTTCAGCAACAGGCTGACTGGAAAAAGAAATTAGGTGACGCGGTTATGGCCTACAATCTTGTAGAGCATAACTCGACGAAATTTTCGCCATATCGATTGATGTTCGGGCGCGAGCCCAGGACCACGTTGGACAACATGATGCCACGCGCTCCTATCGTGCCACCGCCCGTAACAGACGAAGCAGAGCAGTCCGATCCAGCTTTGGATGCTGCTAAAAAGAATATCGAAGCTGCCCAGGAGGTGCAGAAAAGAAATTACGACGAGAAGCATCGTACGATTCCGGACTATAAGCCGGGTCAGAAAGTGCTCATAAGAGATCGTGTGCCAAAGCCAGGAATGGCTCAGAAACTCATCTGGCCATACAAGGAACCCTGCCTTGTCACGAGGAAGATAACCGATCTAGTCTACGAGATCGAGTATGTCACTCGATCTGGTCTGACTATGAGAGACACCGTCAATGTTCAGCAAATGAGACCCTATTTCGAGGCCAATGACCTGAGGGCTCCTCAAACAAACTTACTTGATGACATTGAAGAAACTACCAGCGCCAAGGAAGAATCTGACACTGATGAAGAAATTATCGACGAAGCAGACGACAACTTACCTGTTGAGAATACTCCAGAAGTTCATCGTGAAGAAGAAGAAGAAGTTATCCCCGATGCCAGCCAAGAAACTCATCCGGAAACTTCTGAAAAAGAAGAAGAGGAAGTTCCAGAAATTCCTCTGGAACCACCTAAAAGGAAACGCGGGAGACCAAAGAAAACTGCTCCAAAAGAACCAGTCCAATTGGATTCCCGTGTGCAAACACGTGGTGGAGAGAAGAAAAATTACGCAAAAGCTAATTTACCGCCAAGATGGGCGAAATTTGGCGTTAAAACGACCAAATTAGACCCAGAGAGTCAAGGAAGAATTTCAAATGATGCGGAAATTCGAATTTGCTGCCTTGCGCAGCGCCGCCTGGTGAGAGAAATCAAGAGAAGAGAAAAAGAAGAGAAACCGGAAGTAGCTAATAGCTCCGCCTCTTCTGACCCGG